>APFE031485146.1:0-50962 GCA_000404065.3 Pinus taeda | reverse complement strand
GGAGTGAAGTGAAAGGATGCACCTGAGTCAATCAACCATGCCTCATGATCTACATGTGTACTTGAAGAAGCCAAGTACACATCCCCACCTTCATCTGAGGTGGTTTTCACCTCTACAAAAGGAGCATCATCAGATCTCTTTCCTTTATCAGGAGCTTTAGATTTACACTCCCTTTTGAAGTGCCCTTCCTTTCAGCATTTCCAGCACACCACCTTTGTAGCTTTTCCTGGAGATTTAGATCTCCCTCTAGATTTAGATCTGCCACTCGATGACTTATTTTTGTTTCTGTTCTGGGACCGTCCTCGTACAGACAAGGCATCACCATTCTGGCTGTGCATATTTTTCCATCTCATCTCCTCCATCAGCAAGGCTGAGACAATTTCATCAAACTGCAAAGCAGTTGCATTGCTACCTATTGTAATAACTAGAATATCCCACGAATCTGGTAGAGAACACAAAAAACTGATGCACTTATCTTCATCTGAAATTTTAATATCAACAGATGATAAATGACTTACCATAGTATTAAACACATTCAGATGCTCTGTCACCGAGTCTCCATCTTTCATCCTCAGGTTATACAGCTTTTTCCGTAGGAACAATTTATTCACCAGAGACTTAAGATTGGTACAAAGTCCCTAACTTGTCCCACAAAGCCTTCACCGTAGCTTCCCCTGATACATTCAGCAATACTGAATCTGAGACACACAATCGTATTGTGCTCTTTGCCTTCCGATCCAAAATTTTCCATTCTTGATCGGTCACTCCCGTTGGTTTAGTACCCGTATCTACCGCGACCCACTGATCTTTATCCACCAACAGATCCTCCATCTTGAGTTTCCACAACTCAAAACTCTCACCATTGAACTTCTCAATCTCTATCTTTCCGCTGCTTGCCATCTTCTTTCACCACCAGAATCGATCTCGCAGATCTCCCATTGAACAGGGTCTACCACAGGCCCGAGCGAAACCCCTCAGCAACAAAGGCGTCCCCTTGAAGGCAAAACAACTTTGATACCAAATGTAGGTTTTAACCCCATACAAAAATTAGCTACATACGAATTCTAAATCACAAGAAAAATAAAAATGCAAGAGCATAACACATAAAACACATATGCACAGAGATTGCCCAGTGGATCCCAAAACCGCAACTACCAGCTTGATTTTTCATTATATTCCTTTCAATGTTACAATAGATATTTATACATGCTGAAGTGTCCAAAGCCATGGATCGAAAACCATCGCGTCCAAAAAACATGTGCGAAAATCATGCACAAAACCATAGGTGGGTCCGCCCAACCTAACATAGGGTCCAAAACCAAAATTTTGCGGGGCGCTGCCCCGGACCCCATAAAGTGGGGTTACGGGTAGCCCTCAAACCCCCTGTTAACTATGTGGAAAGAATATAACACAACCCAATAGAAAAGGAATATCAAAGTTAAAGGTTGCAGGATGAAGTGACATCATTGAGAAATGAAGTAAATGAAAGGACACAACAACCAAGGAACTTATAGAAAGAACCAGCTACTGTGAAGGTCCTGAAGCTATGGTCATTTCTCTAAAAGAAGATCTCAAAAATTCAAATAAGCATAATGAAGAACTACTCTAAACATTTGAAGAACAAGAAAATTAAGTTCCTGAATTAAGGCAACAAGTGGAAGAAGGAAGAAAAGCTAAAGAAATCATGAAGAAGTAGTACCTTGAAAAGGAAGAGCAATATCAGGTTGAGGTAAATATCCTAAAATGTAAATTACAAGAAAAGGATAAACTTTTACGAATTCAAGAGAGTACTAAGATTTTTGATGATATTCTTAGTAGTCAAACGTCTCCTACCATCAAACCTGGTTTGGGTTTTCATAAAACTCTTAAAGGTGAATATAGCTCACAAACTAAAGCAGAGAACTCTAGTGAAAAAGCTAAAATTCTCAACAAGGAGATAAGAGGTCAACCCCATCAACAACCGAGGAAAGGAAGTCTTCAAAGAAAATCATTTACTCCTAACTATGGAACTGATAATCAATTCTTTCCTCTAATGAACAATGTTGAATGCTTTATATGTCATAATTTTGGACATGTTGCAGCCAGATGCAAAATTAGAATGATTCAAGCTAATAACCATTACACAGAAAGATCATCAGTTTCCAAATACTTTAAGGGATATTGCTTTTCCTTCAATATGTTTGGTTAAAAAGCCATTAATTTCTATAGAGGGAATATGAAACGTATAAGATGTTATTCTTGTAACAAGTTTGGGCATATAGAAAAAGAAAGTAGGAGAAAATTTTGGCAAAAATAACAAAAGGAGCAAACATCATCACACTCCAAGCTATGGAAGAAGAAGGAAGTACAACCATAAATATGTGGCATAGCTCAATATATAGATAGAACAGACTCAGGAGGAATGGAAAGTATGAAATTTCAGTGTTCTAGTTCTCATACACAATTATCATGAAGACAAGTCACGTATATACATGAGTTCGAAGTTGCACAGTCGCGTATATGTTGGTTTGATGAAGAAGGAGTGGGAAAAACTCAGAAAATTGATTTGATATGGTTCAGACAATTATCAATTATCTTTTATGTCATGATGATTGATGACTACCATTTGTGGATGTTATTTAGAAGTTCTTTTGACCCTGATAAGTTGTTGATGACTTGATGTATAACTAGTTGATGAAGATGCCTTGATGACCCTTACTGATATATGCAATCATCAGATGTGACAATGAATTGGTGGCACAGGTTCAAGGGGAGTATTCTATGCTTCTAATGATGCATTGTTGGCATTATGTTTGGAAGTCTTTGGTACATAATGATTCTTATCAATGGTGAGGATGCTTATGTTGTTGAAGTGTTTTGCTACAATCATAAGTTGCCTACGATGAAATCTCAGATGATACTTATATTGCCTGTGCCACATAGTTATTATTTAGATCAAATTTATGGATGATTGTGGATGACTCTTTTTGGTGAGGCATATATGGTATGTTTCTTACATGATGATGTTCATAAGGACAAGGAGAAGAACAAAGCTTGAGTACACAGCTTCATTATTTGATTTCTTTTATGTTGTTGTCATCATACCTTCAAAGATGCATAAACTTCATATGGTGCAGTTATGGATGAGGATTCCTATAGTTCTTGGCTCTCACATGGTTGAGGATTGTTGCTGCTGATGGTATCAAGAAAGCTTGGCAAATGACTATGATCTCATGGTTTTCTAGATACATATTGCTGGATACATGGATGATTACTTAAGTCGCATATTGATAAATATTGTTGGTTGGCCAAGAGAATGGTGTTGTTACAGGTTCCATGAAGACATATATATTTGGAGACATGGATTACTTAGTCACATAATGATGATGACTTCTTACTTTATGATGATAGGTTTGATACTCACATATGTTGATTATCATGGTTGATGCTTATCAGATATGGGATGCTTCCTAGTGATGATACATGATATATTGAGGGTTCTTGTGAAAATATCATGCAGTTATTGATGATGATGTTATGATCATAGATGATGACTATGGTGTTTTCACATACATATGATATGATTTTGTGTTACTACTTAGAGATATGACATATTCTTAGTTGATACATGGAAGGGCATGATAAGGCTCTTTCTACTAAGGAAACAAAGTAATTTGATCTTGATTAGATCAAGAGGATGAGTTGATATCTATATGCAACATACTTTGTCACAGGTTGATGATATTTCCATTGTCAAATCTTTGAAACTGATGATGTACATATACAAGTTGTTGGTCTGGATGTTGCTAACAGATGCTTAAGGAGTAGATCATATATGGTGTATGATATTTTTTGATGACTATCATGGTCTTATTTAGATCTTTGTTCTTTGTTATAAATGTCATGTATATCACTCGATGTAAAGGTCATATAAAGGCCCATAATATGTCTTTTTCTGTCATATTCTTTTAATGAGTCCTTTTTTGGTCATATGATGTAATTTGTACCCCCATTATGCATGGGAAGGATGATGTAGTAATTGGTATATTTCAGTCATCTATTAACATTTGGTATATCCCCACTTGGTTGGGTAGATGAGTCAAATTTGGTATATCCCCACTTGCTTGGGATATTGATGCATGCATGAGTCATTGGTGATAGGAAGGTCATAGTCACATAGTTGAGTTATAGAGTCATGTTATTCTTTTGAAAATATTTTTGCAGACTTTGCATGTGGTTAGGGGGAGCATGGATGGTATAGTGCATCTTAGCATGTACAAAGGGGGAGTTTAATTAAAATTCAGCATGTGCCTAGGGGAAGCATGATCAATATTCATATTCAGCTATTGAGATATGAAAGTCTTCATTTTGGTAAGCCCTTTGCCCTTGATATCAAAGGGGGAGAATAGCTTGCTCCGCCCTTTGCCCTTGATGTCAAAGGGGGAGAGTATTTTGGTGTTGCTTGTTATCTCTAACAGTTTCTATAGCTTGCAATAATCAACACCAACATGGTTTCCATCAAGTCCAAAGGGGGAGATTATTGGCATTATGATACATGTGTTGTACTTGATGACAACCCACTTGTAGTAGAAAAACTCATTTGTATATGGTAACTAGATGAATCTACAAGAGAGATATTAGATGTGACAAAATGCATGGCACTTGTGTTTACAAATGCGAGAAAATGCAGGGCAGTTCAAAGGAATTAGTTCACAAGTAATGTACAATGGAAAATCACATTATAATAGGTCTATTCAGAGGGAACAAAGTAACAAATAATAGGATGAAGGAACAAAGGACTACAGATCAGAATCAAGAAGTTGAAGAAAAAAGACATTTTCAGGTATGTTAAGTTGCATACATGGGTTCACTGTACAAAAAGAGTGTGTACATGCGGGTTCACTATACAAAAAGAGAATATACGTATGCATGCACTTTCATAGAAGAAAAAGTGTGTATGGGATGAAACATTAAGAAAATTAAGGTGAAAGAATACCAAGGGTTAATACCATGGTATTAGCCCACAATATTAAGCAGAGTAATGTCTATTTGGTCTTGTTTAAGAATACCACAGGATCTAAGTGTTGTTTTGATCCGAGGTATTGATAAAGGCTAAAACTATATAAGGAGGAGAAGATCAAAGGGCTAAGGGCAGAAGTAATGAATATCTTATGAAGTGTTAGATCAAAAGAAAATATCTATGTTATGGGTTTCTGATGCTTTTCTTGATCTGAACTAAGTATGCACCTGTGTGTTTGATGATGGATGAGATCTAATGATGGATTAGGATCATAATGACTCATCATTATGTGATCTAATAATGGATAGGCTAGATCTGATTGCTGACACATGTTTTATCCTTTATATGTGATGATCTGGGTATGTTTGAATTCTGGAATTGCGGCGAATTTATAAGTAAGTATTTGCTGATCTATACATTGGTTTGCTTTGGTGGAGGTGTGTATACATGCTAGTTCGGCTCTTCCAAGTAGCGTATGAAAAAGAAAAGCTTGATGTTCATGGATGACTGATATATCAGATCAGTGCTATTGTTTTATTGTTGTTTGTCAATGAAGTCTTCTTAGATCTGAAAGTAAAAGTGAATGCATAAAGAGTTTGTGCATATTGATTGATTGATTGAGTAAGAAGGGTGATCCTTGCTGCTCTCTATTTAGAACTCTGTAAATTGATAGTAGATCTTCAGAATGTCACTAATTGGTATAGTTTGTGGTTCAGAAGTTTTATGATTCAATATCTTTAGAGGTATACGTAGGTTGGGCTAAAGGAATTTGCGTATACACACAGGTTGGCTTCATTGAAGAAGCGTATACAGTCTGACACATGATTTTTGAGGTTACAGTTGGTTCTAGCTTTTGATGTAGTGTTATGGGTTCAGATATTTGTACTAGTTACAGTGATCTATCTGTTCCACTTGATTGGTTGAATTTGATTAAGTTTGAATGAATGGTTGATTCAGTTGTGTCAGAGGTTCAATGATTGTTTGATTCAGTATGTCAGAGGTTTCAGTGATTGTATGATTCAATATGTCCAAGGATTCAATGATTGTATGATTCAGTATGTCAGAGGTTTCAGTGATTGATTGAGTCAGTTATTTTTGATTTAGATATTGATGATTGAGTTTTAGTGATTGGTTTTTATGGTTTTTGATTTTGTTCTTCAATGTTATTAATGGGTCCAATGTGAAAATTTGATGAAATGTGGTTTTCATATTGTAGTATTGTGTACCAGGAGTATCCAGCATGAAAATTTATGAAACGTGGTCCCTAGAGGATACTTAGGGTTGGATCCTTCAGTGAGGAAGTCGAAGCTTCTTGCTAGTAGTGGCTGGTGATTTGATCAGGGTGTTGGAGCTCCCTTCCAGTAAAATCTAGAGAATGAGTGAAGGTTGTGGCTTTATGTAGGTTGGAGCCTACGTACTAGTAAACATATCAGCTAGTACAAGAACAAGGGAGTTGTAGCTCCCTTCCAGTAGAAGTTGGAGAATGAGAGAAGGTTGTAGCCTTCTGTAGGTGGGTGCCTATGTACTGGTATCAGTCTACACGAGTACAATATTGTAAACATATTTTCTTATTATTAAAAGGAGATAGAGATGACAGCAGCAGGTGGTTTTCACCCACATTAGGTTTCCACCTTAAATCTTGGTGTTCATGTGTGTTGCTTATGTGTGATGGTTTATTCTGTTATTTCTACACATGTTTATGGTTTAATTTTCAATAGAGTACTGATGCATTGATTAAAGATCAACATATGATGAATTAACTGAATCATAAGTTCACTAGATATATGTTGGTTTCTTTAAGAACAATTGCGTGCACACACGAGTTCCCTTCACTGAAGTAGCGTATATAAATATGATTATGGAAATGAAAAGGTTATTGATTTGTAAATATTGATTCACCCCCTCCGTCTCAGTATTATTTCCAACAATAGTGACACAAGAAACTATCCTGGAGTGTAGAATATAGATTCAGAAAGCTTTCAGAGCTTTGAACAAGGCATATGCTTGTTTTTCTAGGATATTATATTTAAGTTCTGCATTCCTTAAATACCTTATTGAAAAATTCAATTGGTTGTTCCTTCTCTTCATTGTTCTGCTGCAATAAAAAAATTGCCACAGTGTTAGGAGAGGCAAAAGAAAAAATGAGGAATGGATTTTGATAATTGAGACAAGCTAAAACTGGGCTTCTACAAAGGCCTTCTTGATCGTAGAGAATGTTTCTCTAAATTCAGGATTCCCCTCGACTTCTTTGTATTTCTTCACCATATCTATGATATCTCTTACAATCTTAGCATAATTAGGTATGAACCTCTTTAGGAAATTGATTCTGCCTAAGAATACTTGCATCTCCCTTTTATTCCTTGGTATGGGAATATTGTTGATGGCATATACCCTCTTAGGGTCATTCTTTACTCCTTCCCTTGACCTTAGGTGACCCAACAACTTACCTTCTCTTAGAGAAAGTTGAGACTTCTTGGGATTTAAAGACTAATTGTACTTCCTAAACTTTTCAAAAATAAGTTGCAAATGCTGGAAATGTTCGTCATTATACTTTGAAAAGATAGTTATGTCATCTAGGTAAATTACAACAAATTTTACATTTTCCCCAATGTTGAGGCAATTATATGAATGACATATCGCCACAAATTAAATTTTCAAACAAGAAATTGTAATCAGTAGAGATGATACACTATATGTGCTAGCAATAGGTAATCTATCTAAGTGTCAAGTACAGTGGAAAAGATAGTAACTTAACGCATGCTAATATTAATTTTCAAAAGTTAAAAGAAATCCAATCATTACTAATAGCGCACACATGTTCACGCATTGACTATTTTACTTTCTACTGGTACTGGAAATCATTTAGTATAGGTACATGAAATCATTTAGTACAAGTACAAGAAACTATTTAGTATGGGAAGAGGAAACTGTGTATTATAATACTAGTTCAGGAATTTTGTTTGCTATCTGAAATTAAACCGTCCAATGAAATATGAATAAGGGTATTCTCTCTACTACTACAGTTTAATCTACACAACATTCAAATTCACAAAATAACATTCACAACTCTATCTTATCAATTAAGAAACCTCTTTCTTATGAAAAATAAATCTAAGACATATGAATTCCACATACACAGCTAAAACTTGAAAGATTAAGAATCTTAAAAGGTCACACTTCTATGCCTATCTAATCCTCTTGCAAAATTGGATCGATCCTTCAACCTATGATCTCAAACCACACATATCTAGACCTATAAGAAACAATTAATTTTCTACAAGAATGACTAAGGAAATTTTCTACCAAAAAAAGTAAATAATTGATTAAATTTCTACACAAATTAAAGACAACTAAAACTTAGAGGACATGATTATTGAATGAAATGCCAACTAAAAAATTGAAAAAAATCTCATAGGGATGATGTTGGTGGGACCTTTCCAAGACCAACCGATGGCTTATAAGAACTTACAAACAACTGAGATTAAATAAAAAATATCATAACAACTATATTTTGGAAATAATATTGAGAGGGGGGGTGAATCGGTATTATCAGATCAATAATTTAGTTTTCAAAAATTGATTTGTATATGCTACTTTAGCTCAGTGAACTAGCATGTATACGCAACTATACTTAATGCAAACAACGTATATGTAGGGATATTCTTATTTATCCAGACTATCGTGTATTGAACTTTAATCAGTATATCAGGAATTCATTAGATAGTGCAGTAAAAGCAGAATAAAGCATCACACATAAGCAACACACAAGAACACCAAGATATAAGGTGGAAACCCAATGTGGGTAAAAACCTCCTACTGCTTTTGTCTCTGCCTTCTTTTAATAATAAGAAAATTTTGTACTGGTGCAGTCTTATACTAGTACGTAGGCTTCTACCTGCAGAAGACGACAACCTTCTCTCATTCTCCATTTTCTACTAGAAGGTTGCTACAACCCCTAGCTCTTGTAATAGTTGATACGTTTATTAGTACGTAGGTTCCAGCCTACAGAAGGATACAACCTTCTCTTTTCTACCAGGGACCATGTTTCATAAATTTTCATACTGGATCCATCAACAACATCATTCAATCATCAAATATATCTGCATCAACCAATCTACTTTTGAACCAACAACAACCAAATCAATCAATCACTTTGATAACCCATCAATCTGATCATTCAAAATGTTGTCACCAAAATACAGTAACCAGAACCCAAGCTAGAACCCAGAACACTACAACAGAAAACAGAAGCAACTAAAACATATTTTATAAGGTATACGCTACTTGTATGTGTCGAACCTGCGTGCATACACGCTTTCCTCAAAGAAAACGAGTGTACGGATCTGCAAATCAAATTTATGATGTATACGCTGCTTTAATATGTAGAACCTACGTGTATATGCTTCTTTTCTATAGTGAACCTGCATACAGATCTGCAAATGATGATTTAAACATTACAACAATTCCAAACTTCAGTCATACCCAGATCATCATATTTACAGACTACAACATGCGCCAGTTATTCAGATTCATGATTAAACCACATAAAGATAATTCACTTCAAGCTTTAAGATCCTCATACATCATTAGATCTTATCCTTCATCAAATGCTAAGGTTCATCCTTGGTTCAGATCAAGAACATCACCATAAGCCAATAACCTAAATATTAGATCTCACACTTCATCAGATATTCGATACTTGCACACTTTGGCCTAATGATCTTCTCGTCATTTTATAGTTTTAGGCCTTTCTCAATACCATGGACCAAAACCACTTAGGACCAATACCTTGGAACAAATACCTAGGGTCAATACCTCGGACCCGATACCTTGGAACAATACCATGGACCAAATAATTTGGACCAAAAACTAAGTTTTCCAAGGAATACATGCTTTTCCTTTTGTGAAAGTGCATGTGTATGTATACGTGACTTGTATATAGTAAACCTGCATGTATACACGGCTTGGCCAATGGTGAACCTATGTATACCTCTCTTTCTTCATTTTGTGAAGTCTGATATGTAACTCTGTGTTGTTGACTTGATGTATTGTGATCTGTCATTTGAGTGAGTTGCCATCAAGGACAACAACTATGTCATAATGCCAACAATCTCCCCCTTTAGACTTGATGGCAACACCAAGTCACTCTCCCCATTTTTCATCAAAGGAAAAGGGTCATGCTCCCCCTAAGTAAATGCTGAAATTCTCTAATATGCTAAAGTGTGCTGATTGAGCTCCTATGATCGAGTCCATGCTCCCCCTGAGCACAAGCAAGGTCTACAAAAACATGAATCTATACATACATAAAAAATGACCTTCCTATCACCAATGACTCATACATACATCCATCTCCCAATCAAGTGGGGATATACCAAATTTGACTCATCCACCCAACCAAGTGGGGATATATCAATTGTTTATACATGTCAAAAACAAGAAACATTACATCATCCATCCCATGCATAGTGGGGTTACTAATTAGGTCTTTTTCATGACCACTACATTAAAAGATATACATGACATATATAACGGAGACCAAATATATTAAACAAGACCATGATAGTCATCAGTAACTGTCATTAGCAGCATCTATCAATCAACATCTTGATTAGCAACCCTGTTCTCCCCATGAACCTATTCCACCTGAATCAAAAACAACTATGTGAATCTGTACCAAGATCTTCTAAGATAATGCCAACAATGCATTATTAGAAGCATATGCTCCCCCTGAACCTATGTCAGATGTTCAATGTCAAATCTAATCATTTCATATATCATAAGAGTTATCAAGGCATCATCATCAATCAGATATACATCAAGTTATCAACAACTTATGAGAGCCAACATATTTTCACATGTCATCAACAGACTATGACCATCATCAAGCAAAGCAGATGTCAAACCCCTTTCTCCTAAGTGTAGCCCACTGCTTTTCCTCAAACCAACATATACATGATTGTATCCATAGAAACCAGCATATGTATGCAACTACGCTTCATGAAACTCACGTATAACCACCTTTCTCTAAAGAAGATAGGATTTAACAGCATGATGATGCAACAACTACTCCCAGCGTTTTCCTGAGATATTCAGATGTCTCTATGAGTAGTGTTTTAGTGAATATATCAACAACCTGTTCTTTGGAGGGAACGTAATCCAACTTGACCTTTTGTTCAAGCACTTGTTCACGTAGAAAATGATATTTGAGGGGTATGTGCTTGGTCTTGGAGTGCATGACTAGATTCTTCGAAATACTGATGGCACTTGTATTATCACATAGAATGGAGATGGGTGGAGTACATTTGATCTAAATGTCTTGCAAGGTTTGCATCATCCAAAGTAGTTGTGTGTAGCAAGATGCAACAGCCACGTATTCTGCTTCAGCTGTAGATAATGCAATTGAACTTTGTTTCTTGCTGAACCAAGACACTAGCCTCGAACCCATATAGAATGCACTACCACTAGTGCTTTTTCTGTCATCAACACTTCCTGCCCAATCTGCATCTGTATATGCATGAAGTGTAAGATCTGTATCTCTAGGATACCATAAAGGAAAGTTTTGTGTTCCTTGAAGATATTTGAAAATCCTTTTGACTGCCTAAAGGTGTGATTCCTTTAGATTTTCTTGGAATCTTCCAACTATTCCCACTTCATGCACGATGTCCGATAGGGTACCTGTCAGATAAAGTAGACTGCCAATCATGGATCTATAAGTTGGTTGTTGTACTGCTGCTGATTCACCATTTGAGCTAAGACTACATCCTATTACCATTGCAGTACATACTAGTTTAGAATCTTCCATGCTATACTTTTTCGGGATCTGTTTCAGATATTTGGTTTCTGAGAGAAAAATACCATCTTTATTTTGTTGAACTTGTAGACCAAGAAAATAGGTAAGATCACCAAGCAAGGACATTTCAAATTCTTGTTGCATTACTGAAGCAAAATTTTGACTCATGGATTCTTCATTACTACCAAAAATGATATCATCAACATACACAATAGTTATTAGCAATTTATTAGTGTCCATCCTTGTATATGGATTGCTATCTACTGACCCCTTTAAAAACCCTATTGGTGGAGATATTTGTCAAGACGGTAATACCAGACCCTTGGAACCTGTTTTAGACCGTAAAGAGCCTTTCTGAGTTTGCATATAAGTTTAGCATCATTTCCAAGAATGAATCCTTCTGTTTGTTCAATATAGACTTCTTCTTCTAAGCCTCCATTAAGAAAGGAAGCTTTTACATCCATTTGGCATACTTTAAATTTCTAAAAACTAGAAAGAGCAAGAAACATTATTATGGCTTCAAGTCTAGCAACATGTGCAAAAGTTTCTTCAAAATCTATACCTTCTTGTTGAGCATATCCTTTGCAAACGAGTCTAGCCTTGTTTCTGATAACTTCTCCATTTTCATTCAGCTTGTTTTTGAATATCCATTTGGTTCCTATGATATTCTTATCATGAGGTCTAGAAACTAATTCCCAAGTATTATTCATTTCAATTTTCTCAAGTTCTTCATTCATGGCCTTGACCCAACATTCATCTCTGCATGTTTCATTTACATTTTGAGGTTCAGTGGAAGATAGTAATTCTAAATAGCTCAAGGCTTTAGTAATGGTTCTTTTTGTCTGCACACCTTTCCCTTTTTCCCCTAAAATTTGAATTTCTAGATGATTTTTGAACATACTTGGACGAAGTCTTTTCTTCTATCGTTATCTCTTCTTCTGGTGCTTCATTGGTTTCCTCTTCAGACTCAGTGTGATTTGATGTGGGAAAATGATCCTTATCTTCCTCATTGTCATAATCTTCGATTTTTATCTATTTTTGATTTTTGCATGGTTCATCAACCACAACATCAATAGTTTCAATAATTTTCCCAAGTCTTTTACTATAACATTTATATCCTTTACTTCAGGAAGAGTAGCCAAGAAGAATACCTTCATTTGCTCTGGGCTCAAACTTACCAAGTTTTTCATCAATCCTTTTGATGTAACATTTGCTTCCAAAAACTTTGAATTATTTTACAATAGGAGTCTTACCATACCAAAGTTCATGTGGAGATTGAGTCCTTTTTACCCGAACATTTGCTTGGTTGAGAATAGTGACGGCGGAAAATGCAACTTCACCCCAGAAGGTTGCAGGAGTTCCATATTCATCTAGCATAGCATGGGCCATTTGTTGAATAGTTTTGTTCATTCTTTCTACCACTCCATTTTGCCGAGGAGTCCTTGTGGTGGAGAACTACCTTTTTATTCCATGTTGTTCACAAAAGTCAAAGAATTCATCCGAGATAAATTCCCCTCCTCGATCAAATCTGAGGCATTTGATTTTGTGATCTGATTCATTTTCAACCTAGGCTTTGAAGGATTTGAACTTTTCAAATGCTTCATCTTTATGCTTTATAAGACATATCCAACACATTCTGGAAAAATCATGAATGAACAATATAAAGTATTCTTCTCCACGAGGTGACTTTTTCCTTGATGGTCCACATAAATCAGTATGAACAAGTTCAAGAGGCTTACTAGCTAGCCCTTCCTTTTCGATGAATTGAGATATGGTTTGCTTACTGAATTGACATGATTTGCATATAGTATTTTTAGGAATGTTGATATCTGGAAGATCACAAACAACCTGGAGTCTGCATGCTTTTATTATTTGAGAAAATCTTAGATGTCCCAATCTTCTGTGCCGTAGCTAGTTTTCAACATTTTTGCTTAGATAGCACTGTTGTTGTCCTCCCTTGAGTATGTATAGGTTGTTTGGAGTTCTTGTGCCATTAATCACTGTTTCTCTTGTATCAAGCTCACGAACAACACATCCATTTTATCGAAACACTACTTCATTTCCTTGATCACACATTTGACTCACACTCAATAGGTTATGCTTTAAGCCATCAACATACATAACATTCCTAGCTTTAACTTTTTATTTCAAGAAAAAAGAGCCTTTACCTTTTAGGACAGCAAGAGTGTTGTTTCCAAATGAGGCACTCTTTTCCTTTTCTAAGGGATTATATGAGTGTAGTTTTTCTTTGTCACCTGTCATGTGTTTTGAGCATCCACTGTCGATGTACCATTGGTTTTCTTGTCCTTCTTCATACAAGGCTATACCACATATTTCTGTTTTTGGTTCTTTTTTTCTCCATATTTTGGGATTTAATGGAGTTTTCTCCTTTTGAGATATTTGCCGAAATTTACTCCTGCATTTAGACTCTTCATTGCCAAAGTTGTTACAGATTGAGCATTTTATTTCATTTTCAAGAAGAGAAAAGTTATTATAGGAACTTTTCTTGATCCTTGTCACATTCCATTGATTTCGTGCTTCTCTAGTCATGATGGTTTTGTAAGCAACACATTGAGCAGTTTTGTGTCCAAAATTATGACATGAGAAACATCGACCATTAAATAATTTCCTGCGATTATCGAATCTACTGACCTAGTGATTGTAGTTTCTATTGATCTTTGAAGCAAATTGAGTACGATTTACCTGAGGTTGGTTGTGGATTTTATTCATCCTTGAAGTAAATTGAGCCTGATTTACCTAGTGGTCTACAATTATGCCTTTGATGATGATTGTCAACCTGTTCACTGCTCTTTGCTGCATCAAGATAGCTTTTAGTGGAGGTTGACGACTTTTGTGCTTGAGATGCTTCTTTAATATATCCAAGACCTATCTTTATCAAAGGAGAACGCTACACTTTGATAATTTCATTTAAGGTTTTTGATCCTTTAACAAATCTAAGATTGAGAGCTTTTGTTTTCTCAAGATCCTTTCTTAGACCCACAATTTCACATTCTAATTTTTCATTGTGTTTTTCTCTTTCAGCAAGTTGGTATGTCAAGGTATCTATAATCATATTGTTTTCTTCTAGATAGATTTTGAGTTTATAGATTTCTTCATAAAGGTCATATTCATCTAAAGCATCCAATAAATCATCATCTTCATAAGCCATCAGAAGTCTATAGTCATTACTATTTTCATCTTCATCACTATTTGATAAACCATCGTTGTCTTCATGAGTATAGTAGGTCTTTTTACTTACACTTTGTTTTCTATTACATTTTGCATATTCTTTCCCTTTATCATATTTATATTTATGGGGACATTTGGTAGCATAATGATCAACTCTACCACAAGCAAAACATTTGAAAGGTAGTTTACCTCTGAATCTTCCAGAACCCCGTTGAAGCTTCTTCACAAAGTTTACTTCTTCTTCTTTTTCTGAAAGATGTCCTGATTCATTGAGTTCTTCTTTTCCTTTTGTTGAAGCTTTAAATGGGCCTTCTCTCATATCTGATGGACCTCTTTTTCTCATTTCAGAGGCAGTGAAGATTCCGTGCTGCTATGTCATAGTAATAGTCTGTAGATCCTGGTTTTCTTCTATGGCAGATACTTTTGATTCAACCTTAGCATTCAAGGATCTTAAAACTTTTTCAACTAAGGTAACTTCCTTTATCTCTTCACCTAGATTCTTCATGCAATTAACAATCTCATCTATACATAAGAAGTAACTAGCTATACTTTCATCATTGTGCATCTTCAGAGTTTCATATTGAATTTTGAGAGTTTATAGTTTAGCAAATTTTACCTGAGAGTCTCCTTCGTAGCTTAGAATGATTCTGTCCCATATTTCTTTGCCAGATTTGAGCTGCATAACTTTGACAAACTCTGATTGTGACAAACTTCCCAACAATGTATTGATATCCTTGGCATTGGTTTCATATTTCTTTTTACTTGTTGTATATGTAGGAATTGCTGATGGAAATGTATATCCTCCTCCCACGATTTCCCAGACATCTGTTCCAAGTGATTGAAGATAGGTTGTGGTTCTTACCTTCCAATTAAAAAAGTTACTCCCATCAAAGATTGGTGGTCTGATAGATCCCCCACTTTCTTGATTACTCATGATAATTGATCTTCCTTCAAGCGATCAAGATTCTTCTGAAGGACCTGCTCTGATACCAATTGTTGGAAATAATACTGAGAGGGGGGTTAATCAGTATTATCAGATCAATAATTTAATTTTCAAAAACTGATTTGTATATGCTACTTCAGCTCAGTGAACTAGCGTGTATACGCAACTGTACTTAATGCAACCAGCGTATATGTAGAGATCTTTAGATTTACCTAGATTATCATGTATTGAACTTTAATCAGTATATCAGGAATTCATTAGATAGTGCAGTAAAAGTAGAATAAATCATCACACATAATCAACACAGAAGAACACCAAGATATAAGGTAGAAACCCAATGTGAGTAAAAACCACCCACTGTTGTCGTCTCTGTCTTCTTTTAATAATAAGAAAATTATGTTTACAATTTCTGTACTAGTGCAGTCTTATACCAGTATGTATGCTTCTACCTACAGAAGGCTACAACCTTCTCTCGTTCTCCAGCTTCTACTGGAAGTGAGCTACAACCCCCTAACTCTTGTACTCGCTGATATATTTATTAGTATGTAGGTGCTGGCCTACAAAAGGCTACAACCTTCTCTTTTCTACCAGGGACCATGTTTCATAATTTTTCAGACTGAATCCATCAACAACATCATTCAATCATGAAATATATTTGCATCAACCAATCTCCTTTTGAACCAACCACAACCGAATCAATCAATCACTTTGATAACCCATCAATCTGATCATTTAGAATTTTGTTACCGGAATACAGTAACCAAAATTGAAGCCAAAACCCAGAACATTGTAAAAGCAAAAAAAATCACCTAAAACATATTTTATAAGGTATACGCTACTTGCATGTGTCGAACCTATGTGCATACGTGCTTTCCTCAAAGCGAACCAGTGAACAGATTTGCAAATCAAATTTATGATGTATACGTTGCTTTGATATGCAGAACCTGCATGTATACGCTTCTTTTCTAAAGTGAACCTGCGTATAGATCTGTAAATGATGATTTAAACATTACAACAATTCCTATCTTCAGTCATACCCAGATCATCATATTTACAGACTACAACATGTGCCAATTATTCAGATTCATGATCAAACCACATAAAGATAATTCACTTCAAGCTTTAAGATCTTGATACATCATTAGATCTTATCCTTCATCAAATTCTAAGGTTCATCCTTGGTTCAGATCAAGCATATCACCATAAGCCAATAACCTACATATTAGATCTCACATTTCATCAAATATTCGATACCTGCACACTTTGGCCTAGTGATATTCTCCTCCTTTTATAGTTTTAGGCCTTTCTCAATACCACGGACCAAAACCACTTAGGACCAATACCTTGGACCGAATACCTAGGGTCAATACCTGGAACCCGATACCTTGGACCAATACCATGGATCAAAATACCATGGACCAAATACGTTGGACCAAAAACTTAGTTTTCCAATGTATATGTGCTTTTCCTTTTGTGAAAGTGCATGTGTACGTATACGCGACTTGTATACAGTGAACCCGTGTGTATACATGGTTTGGCCAATGGTGAACCTCCGTATACCTCTCTTTCTTCATTCTGTGACGTCTGATCTGTAACTTTGTGTTATTAACCTATTGTACTGTGATCTGTCATCTGAGTGAGTTTCCATCAAGGACAACACCCATGTCATAATGCCAACACTATATTTGCATTAGTCTTTGAAAATTGAAATTACAAATTGTTCTTGAGAATATTTAGCATCATAACTAAGTATTACATACACATAGAAAACATGCACTCTTTGTTTCTATTACTCAATCAACTACCCTCATATGATACCCTTCACCATCTTCAAGCCCTCTTTAAATACAAAAATAGGGTGAGATGCAAAGAGATCGAATGCATATCTTCGAGAAGGTTTTCTTGCTCTTTACGCCCATGGTTTCATAAAAATAAAAACATATCATTACAATATTAACATATTACTTAAAATATATAAGAATATTTCTTAGTCAAAAACTGCATGCTTTATTTTATAAGTGTAGGTATGGGATCTCCAACAATCGTGGCACTAGAATGTTCTAGTACCCTACTAGAGGTACCAGACGAGTGATTTGGAGTGGAGGTACAAGAAGCAATTTTTGGTGCATGTACCAAACGACGAATGAGTGAAGGAACTAGACAACAATTGTGCGGTACAAGACATTTTATAGCTAGAGTATTTGATGGTGGCTAGTCATCACCGAGATCCCTGTCTAGTAAAATTCATCATAGTCCAATTAGATATCTAGAGCAACAAAATAATTATTCTAGCTACTAAGAAATTATAAAACTATGATTAAAAACTCTTTATACCTCATGTACACTAGAAGGTCAACAATGTATAGCTGAAGGTGTATTAGAGGAATAATTATGAATTTTCAAGGAAAAAATAGGTGTAAGGGAGGAAAAACTAGATGGCTTCAGGCATACAAATGGAGCCTCCACATTCCCCCATGCTTGTCTTATTGCATGTCCCCATGCAATCCAAAACTCCAAAATTGCTTATACCACTATCTAGTCTACATGTAAAAGGCTTAAGCTGAGAGTTCTAGCCCAACTGTCTCCATCTTAAGTTATTCCTTGATGAATCTGGTATATTTGATCAACTGGAGGACCCTATTCAGTTTCTTAGTCAACTTTAATTTCTCATCTTGCAGTTTCTAGTTTTGCTCTTTGACAAGGGCATTCTCCCTCTTGATTTGGCCATCCAATATTTTATACTCCAACACATCTTGGTTTAATTTTTCAATTTCCTTATAAAACCTTTTTACCTTCACCTGAGGTTGAAATAGACTTGAGGACTGAGATTATTATCTTTTGAGTTCCTTTGCAGCTAATCATTCTTCTATCAAGCCCCTCAAGGTTTCTATAACTAAATCCTTTGTCTCATTGGTGACTTTAATTGGAGCATTGTCTACTCCTGAGGATGTAGGGATGTCCCCTGTCTTCTCTGATGCTTCCTTAATAGAGGAGACCTTCTTCAACATGCCTCATGTAACTCTTCGGTTGGTGTCTGGAGTTTTACTATTCTCAGGAACAGACTCTTCAGGAAGTATCTTATCTAGTTGCTTCCTTTTTACCAAAATTTGTACTTTCTCCACCTAACTTGGTTGTTCTTATATGGCCATTGGTATGCCTATTACAAGTACTTCTACATCGGTGTCTTCGGTGACTGGAATATCCCTTTGTGTCTTATTCTTTTTCTTAGGGTTCTTCTTTGGTTTCAATGTGGGCTCCTGTTTTTCCTCTTGAGGCTCATTAGTTGTGACACTTTCTTGTTCAGAATCTTTACTCTTTTCCTTTATGTCCCTTTTTCTATGTTTCTTGCTACTCTCCCTTGCCTCACCAGTCATAGGTTTCGGGTGATCTCTTGTGGAGTCTTGACCAGGATTTACTAAAAATAAATATTTAGTAAGAAAATTCTTCCAACTACTCTCTCTCCTCCCATGCTCACGGATAATTAACAATTTGATGAGACCAAGATGGTATAAAGTAGTTTCCCGCATTTTAACCATGGACGTTGTTAGCCTCCTGCTACAGCAGGTTACTCATCTTTCATGATTGACATTTTTACATGCCAAATATGTCATACTCTACATCATGCAATGCTCCATATTTGCTAACAATTCACCAAAGGCAGAGGCCATGTGAGTGTGCTGCTAAGAGTGCAACTGCTGCATTCTAATTTTGAAGAGTTATTCCATTTTGTACAAGTCTTAGTCAAAGGGAGGTCCAAACAGCTTAATCTTGGTCTCCCTAGGTTTCAATTTTCTGCTTTAGAATATAGAGAAGGAATAATCTGTCCAAATAGCTTAATCTTCACAGATTTTAGATAGGTAGGGAATCAAAGGAGCCAAACTGCTTAATCTGGGCCCTTGGAAGAGATAAGGCTAGAGTTAGATAGGAGGGCAGTCAAAAGAAAAGAGGACATTCAGGGTTTGCTAATTCAAATGCACCCAATCTAAGTGAAGAAAATATGTTAGAATTTTTAAGCTGGGTAGGTAGTGTGAGGTTGTTGAAGTAAAGATGCTATTACCATTTAGCTTATCAAAAAAAGCTCATCTCATGGGTAAGCTGGCGTCTTGGCAGTTGATTGGCAATACAACAAGGAAGCATGACTAATTCCCCTTTCCTTTCCCCCGAAAAATCATCTAACTAACATCCCCTCAAGGACCTTGGGATGTACCCAAGTAATCTAGTTTCACTTCATTTCTTACTAAAGCCAAGTTGACAATTGAGTTGACTTAGTGAAAAGAAGCCACATTTCTTGTGTAAAAATTGATCTTTGTAAAATCCATTCATTTCCTTATTCTTGAATTTCTAATCCATGAACTTAGCATTCCCACATCCCTTGTCATTTCTCAGAACCCATGTTAACATCTAATTCTATTATATAGCTCCCTACACCATGTCTCCCTACCCCTACTCTAAAGGAGACTATATAAAAACCCCAATAAATACTAAATATCCAACCCCTTGGAAATTATAGCCAAATAAACCAAAGTCGGGAAAACATTAGGTCCAATTGGGGCCCACTATTAGTCCCTCCGCGTTTACTTGGGATTTATTTGACTCTTGGTTGAATAAATAACCATATTAACCCTCCTCCACTTTCCATTTCTGGGATTTATCGATATTTGATTGATGAATAGCCGAAACTTGAAGTTTTGTAACCTTAACCTAAAGTTGAAACCCACCCATGGCCGCAAATACTTCATTGTTTAAACCAGCCGCACTTGTGCTAAACCCTGCGCACCTTCTACTCCCGTCCACCGTCGGATCGCCTCCCTCAGATCCAACGGCTATTGTGCATATCGAGCGCCCTCTGGTGTGGGTACGTTAGCACCCGATGTCCGACGGTTTTACCGTCGTACACTGGGACAGCTGGCGACTTCCAATTGCATCAGGCTGCCCCTGACAGAAACCACCTCCGTAACAAAGGCGGTCTGATGCAATTCAAAACCGCTCTTCCCCCTTGCGATGTCAACGCCGCGTCACCCTACCACATCACCTGCCACCGTACTATACTTGTGCCATGTCACTTGTTGACATCATCAACCTGCCACCGTGTCCACTGCCACGTCATTTTCCATACCCACTACACGACAAAAAATATGTCACGATGACGTTATCCTCAGAAAATGCCAAAAACCCCAAAAAGCGCCAAAATTCTGGAAAGTTGAGTTAAAAGTCGTGAAAACAAATATTTTAGTTCATTTCTATTTTTCACTGAGAAAACAACGTGCATGCGGGTTTCCATTATTTCACACTCCTGAGACTTCAGCAGCTAGCCAACCTGCAAATTTGGCACCATGGTTCCTCTCAGCAGCTCAATTTCTACCTGTCAAGTGCCTTCGGCGTCCTCATAACAGGTATTTCCCCGATTTTTTACCCAAAACCTTGTTTTCATGCTTCTCTATTCAAAATTCCGAAAAGAACTCGCTTTTGGCTTTAAAGAAATCTTTGAGTTACTGAGTCAAGCCACCCAAGTATCCTATTTTTCATTGGTTCTAGCCTTTTTCCTAAAAGGGAATCCTTAATTTCCTATCCCATCTGCAAGCTCGTGCCCCTCAGGCAAACTTCAGGTCCCTTCTTCTCAGCATTGTGTTGAGTGCCCACAGAGCCCCTAATTTCAAACTGTGCCTGTGAAGTCATATAGCTCGAGTGCTGCCACTCTTCTGCATACAATAAACTCCATACTGTGAGGTCCGTTCAAATAACAATTCAGTGGTTGGACCCGTCAGGGTGTTCACAAAGCCTCATTCTCTGCCTCCTATAGCTATTTTGCCTCTATTCCACTCAATTAAAACAATACAAGATATGGAGGCCCCAGTTGCCCTGAATATTGCTCCTCTGGATGCCCCACACATGGACTTAGAGTGGATACCTCTAGCAGATTGAGATTTCCAGATTGAGGATATGAGGGGACTTGAGTCTCACCTTCAAACTGTTTGCCAATTCAAAAACAGTTATAAAAATAATTCTGATCTCCTAGGAATTTGGCAATCCAGTATGCCTATCTACTACCTCCCAGAAGTCAATGTGCTGCCTGATTTCATCCATCTCTGTCATTCACACTATGAACCCACTCTGAGAGCAATTCTCAGCCCAGATGGGTCAGTGTTGTTCCATATCACTCCTCAATCCATCAATCAAATGCTGAATTATGAGCCTCCCCAGTCCTTGGCTCCTCTCACCCTGAAACATCTGATTGATAGCAGTCTAAGGCTTTCTAAAGCAGAGATACTAAGAGTTAATTAGCTGTTCATGATACCGAAATATCAGAGTGACCATCCTCTGCCGTATCATCAGGTTTCATTCAATGAAACAGGCAGGCTCATGGTGGATATGATTTCCTATATTTTAGGATGCAAGACAGGGGAGTTTGTAGATGAAACAGTGTTCTAGTTATTAGTCATATTTACTCCAGGGCAGCCCCCTGCCATCCTATATGACTATGCCACATTCATAGCCAACAAAATATATGAGCAATTCATGATGATGGATAGGTAAAGAGTCTTCAAATACACCTCTTACATTTATCATCTGCTACTTTACTATCACCCTGATAGTTTCAAGGTCCCTCTCATGAAACATGATTCAAGAGGAGAGAGGAGGTCGGTAATCTTTTGGACTTCAGTTTTTCATAGAGTCCACCGTTCTCCCTATACATATTGTGAGTTTATTGACCTCTTTATATACCCAACTACTTGTTTGTTATTGGAAACTCCTCCTCCCAGACTCACCGCTAAAATGCAAAGAATTTTGCATCTTTCCAAAGAGTACAACATTGGGGATTGGTACTTTTACCAAAACCATACAGTAATCAGAATTTATGGGAGTGAGTTATATCCCTATAAGCTGCCAAGGTACGTTCCCATTAGGCTCTTTGCCTTAGAATATTTCAGAAAGTTCAGTCATGCAGACCTAGTTCACTTCCATGGCAAAAACAGGAAGGCACAGCTGAAAATCAGAAATCAACTAGGTCCCTTTGTTTTCAACAAAAGGGAAGAAGCCCGGAAGGATGCATATAAGATGTTGAGAGAGGAAATGCTGTTAAAACAGAGCTTCTACTGGTCACCATATGACCCCGAACACTTCATAAGCTTTAGGAGAGTAAAAAACAAGCTCTCAGGGTATGTGCACCAGCCAATCCCTCACATTGAGCAATATGCTAATTTACTAGAGTGGGTAGAAGGTTCTTTAGATGATGAAAAAATTTCTGAAGAAGAAAAATTGCAGAAAGACTTGAAAGAAGCTGAAAAGAGAATTGACCTAGAATGTGTTGCACAGGTCCCCTTCTTCCAGCCACAACCAGTGGGAGCAGGTACATCAACTGATGCCTCACCGCAGCCAGCTAAGGGAGCCATATCCTCAACAGAAAAGGACAAAGAAATAGAGCATTCTAAGGAATAGAGTACAATGGAGGAGCAGTCGTCTCTGAATCTGGAGAGAGACCAAGAACAATGTCCCTTAATGCAAACAAAAGCACCTGAAATTCTAGTGCTGCTAACTCCTCAACATGAGGAAAGAGGCAAGAAGAGGGACCAAGCAGAGAGTACACCTAGAGGTACATTAACTGACCAGCAGGGAGAGAGAAGGCAAAGGTTAAACCCCTATGCCGAGGAAGAGATCACAGAGGAAACTCTTGGAAACTTGAGAGGTGAGGGGACTTTAGGACAACAGATCCCACCTATTTTGGAGACATCGGCCAGCTCCTTCCAGCATGAGCATGACAGACAACCAGGTGGGGAGGTCTCATCCTCCAAACAATAGGCGCAAAGAGGCTCAGACATTAAAAGGGCATTTACTGAAATCAAGGCTAGGAACGAACCAATAAGGTTCCAGTTGTACAACCAAATGTTAAGAATGGCCCCAACAAATCAACAGAGGCTGATGGCAGCCTATGACATGGAAGCAGGAAAGATGACTTTGAGTCATTTCAGACCCACTGTGGAGCAACCACAATTAGCTGCAGACTACATAAGGACCAATCTGGAAGTCCTTTCCAAGGACATACATCCAATAGATCAGATTGAGTTGCATAAGCAGACAGGGGAAATGGTGTACTCAACTCTGGCAGATAAGGCTCTACTGGCTCATAGATTGCATAATTCCTTGTACAATACCTTTGCCCAGCTAGAGCTAGAAAAGGCTTCATCATTGGCCAAAGATAACAAGATAAAATCCCTTGAGGAAATCATAAAAGAAATGGGACATGACCCCAAAGATCCCAAAGGAACACAAGCCTTGATCAGGAAGAAAGAGGAGGATATAGCAGCACTCAGAAAATAAATGAAATTACTGCCAACTCTTCATCCTCAAACTACAGAAGTAGCACAACAGAAAGAAATGGATGACGTGTACACCCTGCTTATGAAAATGAATCAGAGAATACTGGACCCAGAGAAATCACTAGAAGAAGCTTTATAAGGGAAGCAGCCCGAGTTGGCCTCAAGGCCTCCTCCATTAATTCCAACGATCTCGATTCCTCCTCCAGCAGTTAATACAACAGCACCTCCACCAGCTACAACTTTAGTAGCAGCCACAACAGCAACAACACAAGAGGCCAATTTGGGCATGGAGGCCATGATGAAAGAGATTAAGGCCCTCGAACTACAAATGATAGAAATGAAGGAAACTAAGGGAAAGATAGCTAAGATTGAAGCCAACTATGATAAATCAAAAGTTACAGTTGCTGAGAAAACCAGGGAAATAAAGGCCCTAGAAAATAAGATAAAGGCCTTGGAGAAAGACCTCACTCTCCATACAACCCTGGCTCAAATCCAAACAATTTTATGGGATAATATTGGCAAAGCTCTCGTTGATCAATGGAGAGGGATTCAAACCATTTTTGATCAGATAGAGTTGATGGTGTTAGCTCAGTATGAAACTCAAAAGGCCAGGGCATTGTTGGCAGATAAGCCTGAGTTAGCTAATAAATTGATTCACTTTTTAAATACTCGTACTGGTGACCAGTTGATAGCACTGAACATTCAGAATAGAACAGAGACTATTGTGAGAGTAAAAAAGGTGCTAACCATGAGGAATTTTGTCCAGACCATGGAAAGAAAGTGCCAAGAAATGCAAACAAAGGTACAGGCCTTCAGACAAAGGATGGCAGATTTACAGACCAGAGGTTTACCCAGCCTAGTTACTAGTGCGGGAAAGTTATTAAAGCATGAGCAGTATGCATATAGAATACATACATATGTACAGAATCAGATCACTACATCATCAAGCAACACAAAAGAAGAAACTCCTCTCACAGGGCATAGTTTATATAATAAACTGGAAGATATATTTTACATTGAACATGAAGTCAAACATCTCTTTCCAGTCTGGCCGACTTATTATGCATATACTGAAGCTGACGAGACCCTATTCAAATTAAGAAAACATTATTTACCACCAGAAGATTGGTGGCAGAGCCTGCTTCAGATTCTAAAGTAATTTTGATTCTCTGCATATTTTTGCCTCTACAAGCAAACTTCACTACACAGTTTTGCCATCGGGAAATTCAAGCTAGGAACGGATGAAATTGGCGCTGAAAAGCATTTGAAATAGATAAACAGGTGGCAGGTGACAGCGCACCCAGAACATCTCATCAGCATAGAGGTCATCAAACGACTTACTCAGTCCAAGAGTCAACGACAATCAGGACACCTACAATGGCTAATTAAACGCATTTACTTTCTCAGTTATTGTTGTGCAATTTTTTCTTCATAATAGTTATTGAGCATGTTAGAGTAGATGGGCACACTCATGTCCATATATTTCCCAATGAGATATTTTGTAAATAACTCCTATATATACTGCGGGGGCAGATGTAATAAGGGTTGGTTGTTTTTTATAATTTTGGGACGATAGGCTCTGAGGGAGACTCACACTGTATGCTAGAAAATTTTTCTATAATCAAAGATTGCTTACAAGCATGGAGAATGAAATGTTGCTGTGTTTTAATGGTTGAAGATTGATCGTGAAATTCTTGCGCTATTGCATAACTCAATAAGTACTTCTTATCTCTGCTTTCACTCATGAATTACGCTCTAAAAGAGAGGAAAGAAAGATTAGCTTAGAATTTGTTTAAATACACTCTATGCTCGATTTCTGCTGCTTCTTCATGTTTTCATCTGTTTTAGGCATAAATATGGATTCCACTAGGCTCATATTTGCCCTAATTCATCATGCATGACAGTTATCCATGAATTCTTAACTGCTCCTGGATACAGTTCATTTGTTTTCCCTCTGTTGAGTAGATTGAGAGATTCTTTATTGCCTCTCATTCCTTAGCTTTCATTTCATCTCTTTAGCCTGAAGATTGTGTTATATACAACTACCTTGCTTCATATTTGTCTTGTGACCAAGAAAACGCACCAGCGGTCTAACTCCTTGACTCCACTCCCAATGGTTTGAAACTTTCCGCTCTATGCCTTGCCTCTCCACTTGAAGATATCTTCCCTCCATCTAAACTTCCATCCAAACTTAAACAAAACCCACTGAACCCAATAGCTAGCCTAAAATCTTCATCAACAAAGCTAAATCATTAAGAGAGAGCCCTCTCTGATTGCAAGTGGGCTAGAACCTACAATCGAAATTTTGGTTTGTGGTTACCTCGGCCGTATCCCTTCAGGAGCTTAGGGACAACTTGAGTGATAACATAATGGCGACTCCGCTGGGGAACTCCCTCAAATAATTTCACAAATCAAGTTGGAAAGCTCCACTGGGACAACAATAATATTCCCAACAGAAGCAGTATACAGGTTTTCTGAGAAAAGTGCTCCTTTTTAGAAATTTTCAAGTTTATTTCTGATCCTCGATGGTGGACAGAGGTCAGGCTCTTCAAAGTTAAGACATCCACTTGGCGACTCCACTTAAATTTTAATTAAGACTCTGCTGGAGGAAGGAGACAATTCCAAAGCCTAAATAATCCATGTTCCAAAGTGCTAACAATCAAACAGGATGACCGAGTCCATAGAAAATCTTTCATTTCATGAAGCTTTAGATGGATTCAGGAAAAGTTTATCAGAGTTTGAGCTTGATGAAGACTTTCTAAGATTGGTGTTTTCAAAAACAAAAGGAAGCTAGCATAATATTTTTCTTGATTTAGTGATTGAAAGATATGAAAATGAAATTGAATTAATGCACTCTCAAATCCAGTCATATACTTTCAATGATCCTAAATTTTTTTTCAAGATCTTCTTCCCCAAGTCATGAGAAAATGGGATTATCATTCGACTTATAGATTTGGCATGATTATGACTCCACGGAAAGAACTGAAGGGATAATGACAGGGGTGGTTATTGAGGATGCAGTGGTTCCATCAAATCAAGAAGGCTTACCGGAAACTATCCCACATGATATGTTCATTGATCCTATAGCAGACTACTTGGAGCTTCTCCTCAACTCAAGATATTTAATATACTATCTCTGTGAGGACCAGATACATCAGCAGTGGCGTTTATATGCCCCAATTTTGGTTATGGGGACACATGACCAGAAAATGCTTTCAGCTTCATTAACAATTAGTCAACCAGTTTAGTTTTCTCTACAGTTGCTTAAATGGCTGCATTGGCTGTTTCATTTCACCTAATCAGCAAAGGAAGCACTAATTAGTATAGGTAGGTAGGATTTCAATTTTTTGTTTGGATAGCAACCTTGCTACAGTTGAAGCCCGAAGTGAAGGCCCTAAGCTCCTCAAGTCTGTTGTCATGTTCATAAATAAACTAAACCATCAAAGGGAAGGTTCAAAATACAACAACAATAGAGAATCAAGGCAGTCTAACCTGCTGTTCTTGGCTTTTCACAAGGAAAAACCATCCCCAAGTGGAGCCACTGTTACCCTCCTGCTATAGCAGGTTACTCATCTTTCATGATTGACATTTTTACATGCCAAATATGTCATACTCTACATCCTGCAATGCTCCATATTTGCTAACAAGTCACCAGAGGCAGAGGCCATGTGAGTGTGCTGCTCAGAGTGCAACTACTGCATTCTTATTTTGAAGAGTTATTTCGTTTTGTACAAGTCTTAGTCAAAGGGAGGTCCAAACAGCTTAATCTTGGTCTCCCTATGTTTCAATTTTCTGTTTTAGAATATAGAGAAGGAATAATCTATCCAAACAGCTTAATCTTGGCAGATTTTAGATAGGTAGAGAATCAAAGGAGCCCAACTGCTTAATCTGGGCCCTTGGAAGAGATAAGGCTAGAGTTAGATGGGAGGGCAGTCAAAAGAAAAGAGTACATTAAGGGTTTGCTAATTCAAATGCACCCAATCTAGGTGAAGAAAATATGTTATAATTTTTAAGCTGGGTAGGTAGTGTGAGATTGTAGAAGTAAAGATGCTATTACCATTTGGCTTATCAAACAAATCTCATCTCATGGGTAAGCTGGCGTCTTGATAGTTGATTGGCAGTACAACAAGGAAGCATGACTAATTCCCCTTTCCTTTTCCCCAAGAAATCATCTAACTAACATCCCCTCAAGGACCTTGGGATCTGCCCAAGTAATCCAGTTTCACTTCATTTCTTACTAAAGCCAAGTTGACAATTGAGTTGACTTAGTGAAAAGAAGCCACATTTCTTCTATAAAACTTTATCTTTTTAAAATCCATTCATTTCCTTGTGCTTGAGTTTCTAATCCATGAACTTAGCATTCCCACATCCCTTGTCATTTCTCAGAACCCATGTTAACATATAATTCTATTATATAGCTCCCTACACCATGTCTCCCTACCCCTACTCTAAAGGAGACTATATAAAAACCCCAATAAATAGTAAATATCCCACCCCTTGGCAATTATAGCCAAATAAACCAAAGTCGGGAAAACATTAGGTCCACTGTTAGTCCCTCCACGTTCACTCGAGATTTATTTGACTCTTGGTTGAATAAATAACCATATTAACCCTCCCCCGCTTTCCATTTTTGGGATTTATCGATATTTGATTGATGAATAGACGAAACCTAAAGTTTTGTAACCTTAAACTAAAGTTGAAACCCACCCGCGATTGCAAATATTTCATTGTTTAAACCGCGCGCACTTGTGCTAAACCCCGCGCACCTTCTACTCACGTCCACCGTCGGATCGCCTCCCTCAGATCCAATGGCTATTGCACATATCGGGTGCCCTCTGGTGTGGGTACGTTAGCACCTGATGTCCAACGGTTTTACCGTCGTACACCGAGATAGCTGGCGGCTTCCCATTGCATCGGGCCGCTCCTGACAGAAACCACCTCCGTACCAAAGGCGGTCCGATGCAATTCAAAACCGCTCTCCCCCCTTGCGATGTCAGCGCCGCGTCACCCTGCCACCATGTCCACTACCACGTCATCATCCACGTCAGCTGCCACATCATTTTCCGTACCCGGTACACGACAAAAAATATGTCACGATGACGTCATCCTCGGAAAACGCCAAAAACCCCAAAAAGCGCCAAAATTCTAGAAAGTTGAGTTAAAAGTCGTGAAAACAACTATTTTAGTTCATTTCTATTTTTCACTGAGAAAACAACGTGCATGCGGTTTTCCGTTATTTCACACTCTTGAGACTTCAACAGCTAGCCAACTTGAAAATTTAGCACCGTGGTTCCTCTCAGAAACTCAATTTCTACCTGTCAAGTGCCTTCGGCGTCCTCATAATAGGTATTTACCCGATTTTTTACCCAGAACCTTGTTTTCATGCTTCTCTATTCAAAATTCTGAAAAGAACTCGCTTTTGGCTTTAAAGACTATTTTCACCAATCACCCGTTGCCCTGCACCTATCAGTTGAGCTCATCAGTCTTTATAAACGTAAAATCTGAACTAATTCCTCCTGTGAAAGGGTTATTCCGCCGCTCTGTTCATCCATGGTCACCTTTGAAATACTGAAATCTTTGAGTTACTGAGTCAAGCCGCCCAAGTATCCTATTTTTCATCGGTTCTAGCGTTTTTCCTAAAAGGGAATCCTTAATTTCCTATACCGTCTGCAAGCTCGTGCCCCTCAGGCAAACTTCGGGTCCCTTCTTCTCAGCATTGTGTTGAGTGCCCACAGAGCCCCTAATTTCAAACCGTGCCTGTGAAGTCATCTAGCTCGAGTGCTGCCACTCTTCTGCATACCATAAAATCCATACTGTGAGGTCTGTTCAAATAACAATTTAGTGGTTGGACCCGTCAGGGTGTTCACAAAGCCTCATTCTCTACCTCCTATAGCTATTTTGCCTCTATTCCACTCAATTAAAACAATACAAGTTATGGAGGCCCCAGTTGCCCTGAATATTGCTCCTCTAAATTCCCCACACATGGACTTAGAGTGGATACCTCTAGCAGACCGAGATTTCCAGATTGAGGATATGAGGGGACTTGAGTCTCACCTTCAAACTATTTGCCAATTCAAAAACAATTATAAAAATAATACTGATCTCCTGGGAATTTGGCAATCTAGTATGCCTATCTACTACCTCCCAGAAGTCAATGTGCTGCCTGATTTCATCCATCTCTGTCATTCGCGCTATGAACCCACTCTGAGAGAAATCCTCAGCCCAGATGGGTCAATGTTGTTCCATATCACTCCTCAATCCATCAATCAAATGCTGAATTATGAGCCTCCCCAGTCCTTGGTTCCTCTCACCCTGAAACATCTGATTGATAGTAGTCTAAGGCTTTCTAAAGCAGAGATACTAAGAGTTAATCAGTTGTTCATGATACCGAAATATCAGAGTGACCATCCTCCGCTGTATCATCAGGTTTCATTCAATGAAATAGGCAGGCTCATGGTGGATATGATTTCATATATTTTAGGATGCAAGACAGGGGAGTTTGTAGATGAGACAGTGTTCCAGTTATTAGCTATATTTACTCCAGGGCAGCCCCCTACCATCATATATGACTATTCCACATTCATAGCCAACAAAATACATGAGCAATTCATGATGATGGACAGGGAAAGAGTCTTCAAATACACCTCTTACATTTATCATCTGCTGCTTTACTATCACCCTGATAGTTTCAAGGTCCCTCTCATGAAAATTGATTCAAGAGGAGAGAGGAGATCTGTAATCTTTTGGACTTCAATTTTTCATAGAGTCCACCGTTCTCCCTATACATATTGTGAGTTTATTGACCTCTTTATATACCCAGCTACTTGTTCGTTATTGGAAACTCCTCCTCCCAAACTCACCGCTGAAATGCAAAGAATTTTGCACCTTTCCAAAGAGTACAACATTGGGGATTGGTACTTTTACCAAAACCATACAGTAATCAGAATTTATGGGAGTGAGTTATCTCCCTATAAGCTACCAAGGTACGTTCGCATGAGGCTCTTTGCCTTAGAATATTTCAGACAGTTCAGTCATGCAGACCTAGTTCACTTCCATGGTAAAAACAAGAAGGCACAACTGAAAATCAGAAATCAACTAGGTCCCTTTGTTTTCAACAAAAGGGAAGAAGCCTGGAAGGATGCAGATAATATGTTGAGAGAGGAAATTCTGTTAAAACAGAGCTTCTACTGGTCACCATATGATCCCGAACACTTCATAAGCTTTAGGAGAGTAAAAAACAAGCTCTCAGGGTATGTCCACTAGCCAATCCCTCACATTGGGCAATATGGTAATTTACCAGAGTGGGTAGAAGGTTCTTTAGATGATGAACAAATTTCTGAAAAAGAAAAATTGCAGAAAGACTTGAAAGAAGTTGAAAAGAGAATTGACCTGGAATGTGTTGCACATGCCCCCTTCATACAACCACAACCAGTGGGAGTAGGTACATCAACTGCTGCCTCACCGCAACCAGCTAAGGGAGCCATATCCTCAGCAGAAAAGGACAAAGAAATAGAGCATTCTAAGGAACAGAGTACAATGGAGGGGCAGCCATCTCTGAATATGGAGAGAGACCAAGAACAAAGTCCCTCAACGCAAACAAAAGCACCTGAAATTCCAGTGCTACCAGCTCGTCAACATGAGGAAAGAGGTAAGAAGAGGGACCAAGCAGAGAGTACACCTATAGGTACATCAACCGACCAGTAGGGAGAGAAAAGGCAAAGGTTAAACCCTTATGCCAAGGAAGAGATCACAGAGGAGACTCTTCGAAACTTGAGAGGCGAAGGGACTTCAGGACAGTAGATCCCTCCTATTTTGGAGACATCGGCCAGCTCCTTCCAGCATGAGCACGACAGAAAACCAGGTGGGGAGGTCTCATCCTCCAAACAACAGGCGCAAAGAGGCTCAGACATTAAAAGGGAATTTACTGAAATCAAGGCTAGGAACGAACCAATAAGGTTCCAGCTGTACAACCAACTGTTAAGAATGGCCCCAAAAAATCAACAGAGGCTGATGGCAGCCTATGACATGGAAGCAGGAAAGCTGACTTTGAGTCATTTCAGACCCACCGTGCAGCAACCACAATCAACTGCAGACTACATAAGGACCAATCTGGAAGTCCTTTCCAAGGACATACATCCAATAGATCAGATTGAGTTGCATAAGCAGACAGGGGAAATGGTGTACTCAACTCTGGAAGATAAGGCTCTACTGGCTCATAGATTGCATAATTCCTTGTACAATACCTCTGCCCAGCTAGAGCTAGAAAAGGCTTCAACATTGGCCAAAAATAACAAGATAAAATCCCTTGAGGAAATCATAATAGAAATGAGACATGACCCCAAAGATCCCAAAGGAACACAAGCCTTGATCAGGAAGAAAGAGGAGGATATAGCAGCACTTAGAAAACAAATGAAATTACTGCCAACTCTTCATCCTCATACTACAGAAGTAGCACAACAGAAAGAAATGGAGGACATATAAACCCTGCTTATGAAAATGAATCAGAGAATACTGGACCCAGAGAAAGCACTAGAAGAAGCTTTACAAGGGAAGCAGCCCGCGTTGGCCTCAAGGCCTCCTCCATTAATTCCAACGATCTTTGTTCCTCCTCCAGCAGTTAATACAACAACACCTCCACCAGCTTCAACTTCAGTAGCAGCCACAACAACAATAGCACAAGAGGCCAATTTGGGCATGGAGGCCATGATGAAAGAGATTAAGGCCCTCGAACTACAAATGAAAAAAATGAAGGAAACTAAAGAAAAGCTAGCTAAGATTGAAGCCAGCTATGATAAATCAAAAGTTACAGTTGCTGAGAAAACCAGGGAAATAAAGGCCCTAGAAAATAAGATAAAGGCCTTGGAGAAAGACCTCACTCTCCATACAACCCTGGCTCAAATCCAAACAATTTTATGGGATAATATTGGCAAAGCTCTCGTTGATCAATGGACAGGGATTCAAACCATTTTTGATCAGATAGAGTTGATGGCGTTAGCTCAGTATGAAACTCAAAAGGCCAGGGCATTATTGGCAGACAAGCTTGAGTTAGCTAATAAATTCATTCACTTTTTAAATACTCGTACTGGTGACTAGTTGATAGCACTAAACATTCAAAATAGAACAGAGACTATTGTGAGAGTCAAAAAGGTGCTAACCATGAGGAATTTTGTCTAGACCATAGAGAGAAAGTGCCAAGAAATGCAAACAAAGGTACAGGCCTTCAGACAAAGGATGGTAGATTTACAGAGCAGAGGTTTACCTAGCCTGGTTACTAGCGCGGGAAAGTTATTAAAGCAGGAGTAGTATGCATATAGACTACATACATATGTACAGAATCAGATCACTACATCATCAAGCAACACATAAGAAGCAACTCCTCTCACAGGGCAGAGTTTATATAATAAACTGGAAGATCTATTTTACATTGAACATGAAGTCAAACATCTCTTTCCAGTCTGGCCGACTTATTATGCATATACTGAAGCTGACGAGATCCTGTTCAAATTAAGAAAACATCATTTACCACTAGAAGATTGGTGGCAGAGCCTGCTTTAGATTCTAAAGTAATTTTGATTCTCTGCATATTTTTGCCTCTACAAGCAAACTTCACTACACAGTTTTGCCATCGGGAAATTCAAGCTAGCAACGGATGAAATTGGCGCTGAAAAGCATTTGAAATATATAAGCAGGTTCCAGGTGACAACACACCCAGAACAGCTCATCAGCATAGCGGTCATCAACTGACTTTCTCAGTCGAAGAGTCAACGACAATCAGGACACCTACAGCGGCTAATTAAACGCATTTACTTTCTCAGTTATTGTTGTGCAATTTTTTCTTCATAATAGTTATTGAGCATGTCTGAGTAGATGGGAACACTCATGTTGAGATATTTCCCAATGAGATATTTTGTAAATAACTCCTATATATATTGCGGGGGAAGATGTATTAAGGGTTGTTTTTTTTTTATAATTTTGGGACGATAGGCTCTGAGGGAGACTCGCACTGTATGCTAGAAAAATTTTCTATAATCAAAGATTGCTTACAAGCATGGAGAATGAAATGTTGTTGTGTTTTAATGGTTGAATATTGACCGTGAAATTCTTGCGTTGTTGCATAACTCAATAAGTACTTCTTATCTCTGCTTTCACTCATGAATTACGCTCTAAAACAACGGAAAGAAAGCTTAGCTTAGAATTTGTTTATATACACTCTATGCTCAATTTCTACTGTTTCTTCATGTTTTCATCTGCTTTAGGCATAAATATGGATTCCACTAGGCTGATATTTGTCCTAATTCATCATGCATGACAGTTATCCATGAATTCTTAACTATTCCTGGATATAGATCATTTGCTTTCCCTCTATTGAGTAGATTGAGAGATTCTTTATTGCCTCTCATTCCTTAGCTTTCATTTCATCTCTTTAGCCTGAAGATTGTGTTATATACAGCTACCTTGCTTCATATTTGTCTTGTGACCAAGAAAAAGCACCAGCAGTCTAACTCCTTGACTCCACGCCCAATGGTTTGAAACTTTCTGCTCTATGCCTTGCCTCTCCACTTGAGATGTCTTCCCTCCATCTAAACTTCCATCCAAACTTAAACAAAACCCACTGAACCCAATAGCTAGCCTAAAATCTTCATCAACAAAGCTAAATCATTAAGAGAGAGCCCTCTTTGATTGTAGGTGGGCTAGAACCTGCAATCCAAAGTTTGGTTTGTGGTTACCTCGGCTGTATCCCTTCAGGAGCTTAGGGACAGCCTGAGTGATAACATACGTAACCCCTTTTGACATCTTTCGTAAACTTTTCCATAATAAAAATGGAAAATTGACTTTAGAGCCTCCTTCGAAATGCAATAATAATATAAGATGATATAACAAGGCAAAGGAATATCTACCTTTAGAAGTAAGAAACGTTTACAGACTAGTGATCATGGTCTAGAATTTAGGCTTAATTCCACTCCTTTGAATTCCTTTTGATCAATCTGAAATTGAATAATTTGTCACCAGAAATGGTTGCCACAACTATTGGTCGAATGACATGTTATTGAATTATTTGTCTCCACTTTGGAATAGGCCAGTTGATTCATCAATTGAGTCCTCATCCACTACCATCTCAAACATTCCCAACATGACCGTTTCCCATCAAAATTCTAAGAGAATACTCGAGACACTTCATCCTAGAACCCATTGAATTTATCTAGAAAATAAAATCCGTCCAACTTGTTCATATTTCATTTTACAAGCCTGATATTCTTACATCTCTTTATAGAGCTGGAAAGATGGTTCATTTTGGTAAACTTGCATACCTATGTTCAAAACAGAGCTTCAGAAATGGAATCAAGGTTTTAGTACTAGAAAAATGGGTAATAGACATGGACACAATAGGTGTGATTTCAAAAAGGGCTGATAAATATGGTCAGCGTGAGGAGAAAAAGGAAACAAGTGTCATCTAGGACTTCCTATAGTCAAACGATTGTGGAAAATGGTGGAATGTGGAGTCATGATACTTTAGATGTCGATTCTGGCATACGATAATAATCCACAGATAATTTTGATAGATTGATAAGGTAATGGGCCATAGATAGTGTAATGGACTGATAGAGTAAAAGGTTGTAGATAGGAGTGATAAGGTAGAAAGTAATCAAATGACTATATGCATATTCATTCATAATGTGTGCGACCAATCATGAGGGGAGAAGTGGATAGTTCTAAATGATTGATAAGATAATGATTAACTAACCACCATCATAATTAGGAAAAGGGAAACACATGGTAGGAAAATGATAGATAGAGTTAGGTGTAAGGATAACGTACATGAAATTAAAACATTTTAATTCATAATTTAAATGACTCTTAATTAGTAATAATAAATACTAGTTACTCATTTTCTAATTGATGATGATATTTTTATTAAAACCAAAGAAAATGATGAAAAATTTATTTGGATGTGCAGTTTGTAGCAACAGTACTGAATGCTTGCATTTTCTGGTTCTTTCATAATTGGAGATCTCACTTGATGGCCAAAATGTTATGACCTTTTGTTGTGAATGTTCTTACCTCTGTCAACTCAAAAATAACTAAGACCTCTCGTATTCATACTACAGATCATAACAATACTTATTATTTATGATTATTGTACTACAAGTTGTTGGTGCAGAACTGGTTGCCAGGTACCCGAGAAAAACAATTGTTGTTGTCTACAAACTATGTGAATCACAGAGGTATGAAAATAATTTTAAATTGCAGTGCAAGTGGTGCATAAAGAGGACATTTTTTTGATCACGTCCCAATCTCTATAATATTTTTGACCAACTTGGAGGTAAATTGAGTTCCCTGATGAACCATTGTTTCCCTTAGTAGGCGTATAAGAAGAAGGTTGCAATGGAAGTTATATGAAGCTGAATATGAGGCCGAGTAAGGTTGAGAGTCTCGAAGGATCTGGAAGAGTTGGTGTTGATGAGTGCCAATCTTATATGCTAAAGGAAGCTAAAGATATTGAAATGAAGATGTTGAAAGACCCCAACAACCACTTCCCCCATGCCTGAAATTTTGCATGTACTCATGCATACAAGGTGAGGTACTGAACAAGTGACCAGGGTTATTGAGATGGCTCTAGTACAAAGGAACCTAGAAAAAGAACAATGGAACTAATGAGATGAATATTGAACAAAAACAAGTCATCTCTGATTTATTAAGATGATGCAATGCTAAAACGAAGCATAGAAGAACTTTCAAATCAATCCTTACATATGATTTCATCAATCAATAATAGATTTATGCTCAAGAAAAAGAAACCTTTTATAAATTTAAGCGGCTCTCCTTATTTGTAGAGAAGGAGGATTTTTATGATCACAACAAATGATGACCTAGTGAAAAAATAGTTATTACTAACAAAATCCCAAAGTCTTATAGTCATCCAAGTATTACATATAAGCTTTGCAGTTGAGTTTTATTAGTTCTTTGTGATCATAGGTCCCACTTCTAGTACAATTAAATCTTAGATATAGTATGAAAAACCAATGATAGAGGAATCAAGGTTATCTTAAGGCCATTATTTAGCAGCAAATTTATGTATTTGGTTTTTACCCTTGACTTCATCCACACATGCTTCATTTTTATTGTAACACTATAAACTAACCATCATATGTGTAGACAGAAGCCTTGGTTTGGTTGACACTTCTTTAGACAGAATGCGCCATTGCCCACAAGCATCCATAGCCCTGATGTGTTTGCTTAGTGGTATCATAGGTCAGTATCCATTTCTAGGAGGCGTCCATAACATCGACAGGTTAACCTCTTAATACTATTTTACACTAAAGGCTCTAGTCCCATGTTTCCTACCATTTTAGGTTTAGATTCTGAACATTTCTTTTGTAATTGGTAGATGGGGGAGCAAATTCAGAAAGCCCCTTGAAGGCTTGGGATGATAGCTTTCAGAGTGACTTTGATTACCTACACAATGTCTTGGACGCATAAGGTACTCATAGGTACTCAAAGGACATAGCATGAATGAGCCATTTTTAATGTGAGATGGATGAGGCTACCAAATAATGACCAAAAGACACTGACAATCCTATTAATCATAGTTTTCATGCTTTTAAAGTAGTGCTCCACTATGCACAAATACTTCATCAACCCTCTTGCAATTCTTAATAGAGATGCTTGGAGATCATACTTTGGTGTTACGGTTATAGTACTCAAGCTTCCTTCTCATTGGTATCATTGTGTGGACCTCTTAACTTTGTTTTAATCCCCTTAGTATGCACTGGTAATTATATTTTGAGCAACTATTTTGTATTGATAATAAGAAATATATATGAATAAAAGAAATTAAATTTGAAATAAAGAAAATGTATATTAGCTATGAATAGTTTGGAATTACCATTCAATTCAAATTTTATGAAATGATTGCTTATACCATCTTTGTAAAATAATGGTATTAAAACAGATAGAAAAGAAATCCATCATTTTTAATAACTTAAGGAAAAAAGGAAATATTTCATCAAATACTCCCCTAAGTGTTCCATTCGATTGATGAAGATGTATTTTGTGCTTTTGAAAATATTCTTCTAGTATTTAAGCATTTCAAATGAACAATATCCTTGAATCTTGCCTTTTCTTACAAAATAGAAAATTGGTAGTAGAATTCTCTATACTGGTTAGATGCAATATGGTACTAAACAATGGTATGCAATACTAGATGATGTTTCTATGCAATCCTTTCCAAATTTACCTACAATTTTGTTGATGGTGTTGGACTCGCCAACATTCAGGGGATCTCTCCAGTATGAAGTCTCAACTAGACCTCACATTGTTTGGTGTAGGAGTCCCATTAGGTATGATGCCTAGTTTCAATTATCTTAAATGTTTTCCTTAGCTCCTACTTGTTAGCATGAGAGAGTGGTTTGCTTTATCTTTGAATAATGAGGTTCACGTGCATAGTGAATGCTAGTGTTACTTGTGTCAAGGTTCTTTCACATTAGAGAGAAAGGGTGGGAGTGAGTCTCAGGTCGGGTGGGACAAATTCCCAACTCTGTCAGAGACACACAACACAATAGGACATGCATCGCTTCCGGAAGAGAAATCCACACATATGTGGTAGTCACAACACACAAAGAAAGATAGCATGTACAACACCCAAAAATTAGTCTGCACGAGTGCAACGATCATTATAACAAGTTTCATGAAAGGTTCTATCTGATGTCCGATAGGTAACCAACGCGAGCATGACAATGTTAACAACTTATACAACACATTTTCATAAATATATTCATTAGAACAACTGAATGAGTTCAATTATTTAACATAGGTTAAAGAAACATGTATTACAAGTGTTCAAGATTAATTCTGATAGACAGTTACAACATATGTAAGAAAATGTGTTAGCCTATGAGCAGGCTTCTAAATTAAGTGAAATTTCCAGGACGCATCAGTACACCATACATCACTAATCCCGTGGGCGGGGAGTTGGATCCACTACTTGCCCCTCAAAGAAATTATTACAAACTCTCAATGCTATGTGGGAGGAGCCAAGGTGAAAAAATTCCTTTGCATGTATAAATGAGGGGGTACCCATAGTCAAGGGTGAAACTAGCCCTTGTGACCGTTCGACTTCCCTCATGACTATTTGACTTCCATGAATTTTTAGATTACATGAATATTTAGATTACAAGTGGGTCTCTTGGACTTCCAAGTTACATTACATTGATTTATAATAGTATGGCCCACAATAGTGATGTGGCCGACATGACTCAACATGATAGTGCTGGTAGGTTCATGTTGTTTCTGGTGTACATGTCAGGCTACAATGTTTCTGAGTGATGGATGTCCTCCTGGTGTATCACAGGTTCCCCTCCACATGGAAAAGTGTGTGGAGTCCTCGATGGTCATTGGATTCACTTGATGTTGCATGTGCACGTTGCTCCTTTTCTTGTACTTTGGAATTCTTGACATGTTCATTTGTTCGCGAAAATATCTCCTTGCATGTTTTCTCATCCATCCATTTGCGCATGTCGTCTATTTGTTTGTTAGTGAACACATCTTCAGATGGTTGTATTTTCGCATCTTCGCATGCATCATTTGTTCCTTCATTTGCTAACACGTCCTTTTGCATGTACTCTCTTTGTTCATCCCATTGTTCACTGCATCATGTTTTTTCATGTACTTATATATACAGTCACTCATGATGAGATGAAATCAAATCCATAAACCTCCTAGTCTACAATGATGTGTGGTCATTCACTTTTAGATGTAGGTGTTCAAGAGAGAGGAAAGGGTACAAAACTGCGTGAGGCAAGTTTCAAGCTAGGATACGAGCTCCGAGCACTACTGGTGACAAATTGCGAAGAGGTCACTGGGGCACTGGGATGGACAATTTGGATTAGCAGTGAGTGTCTGAGAGATCTAGGTCATATGGACAAAATATCTATGCAATTTTTGGAGGGAATTAATTCGGGCAGCAGAGGACCCTGGAAACAAAAACTACGCAATTTCTAGAGGGAGATGGTTGTGGGCTTCACGAGGCTTGGCAACGAAAACTGCACAATTCTTGGAGGGATATGGCAGTGGACTATGGGGTTTACTGGAGACAAAAACTGTACAATTTCTAGGAGGCTAACCTGCTGAACACGTCTGCATAGCTTTTGAGCTGAGCAGGATGCTGGGCTCCTGCGGGGCTTGCTTACAAATCTGTGCAATTTTCTTAGTGAGCATCTAGTCGGCTTTCTGGGTGATTGGCTGGAAGATTTACATAATTTACAAATAGAGACAAGGATGGAAACTTACTGTCTATCCAACTTGTCTGTGCAGTTTTCTCAGTCAACAAAGCGGGCAAGGTCTATAGCTTCTATGCAATTTTTTAGGGGAGTGAGTCCCAGGGACACTGGTTGGTCAAACTCTCTAGTTGACCAACATGAGGGTTGATTTATCAACTTGTGGGCAATGCAAATTGAAATGGCCTGTTGGACACCTTTGTACTATTTTGGGTGACACTTGGTCAAGTCGATTGTAGGGTGAAGGTGTAACTATTAGACGGTGATCCCAAGCTTCAGAAAAATAACTAAGTGTTGGGTTCCTATAATACTACTGATTACCCCATTACGATTGTAGTTGTATCCCTTATTAATATTTTTGTGCCCCTAGTGTCCCCATATTGTTATTACTGTGCCCCATAGAATCCCTCTATTGTTATTTTTCTGGATTTATATTATTATTGTTAGGTCGACTAGGTTATATTGTGACTCCTTAGACTCCTATATATAGAAAGGAGGTTTTGTCATTTGAATCATCGAAGAATTGTTCATTTATGTAATGTAAAGGAGGTTGGCCCTCGAAGAGGCTGAATTCTAAGGCGTTGATCTATCTTTTCTATCTTTTTCTTGAGCTAGTTTCATAACATTTGGTATCAGAGCTTTGGATTCTAGTGTTTTGCTGCTCCAAATAGGTCATCGTGGAATTTTCGCTATAACTGTTTTTCTGCAACGTTTCAGAAGCTAAAAGAAAAACCCATTTGCAAGGAAATCGCACTAAATCTTGGGTCCAAATTTCAGAGCTTTTCACGCTAGATTTGTGGAGATATGATCTGAGGAAGTTGGTCTCTTTGTAGACTCCTGAATTACATTCCAAACAGGTGACCTGGGGAAAATCATCATAACTTTCTCTCTGAGCATCAGATTGAAATTTTGTAAGAAGCTAGAAAAAGAGGAAAGATTTTAGTTTCTTGTATATATTTTTTAGAGCCAAAGGTCGAAACAGGGACATGTGGTTCATTGTACAAGTTTTCTCTACTGAACTAGTCTATAATCAGGTCACTGTGGGATATTTCACATAACTCTTCCTTGGAGAATCCAGTTTGGATCAGACTGGTGGCATTGGAAAAAGGACACAGAGGGCTACTGTAGGTCACAAGTTCAAAACTTAAAGATAAAAAAGTACAGAGTTACAGTCATTTCAAGATCGAGCTCCTAAAATCAAGAAAAAGCAAGATGAGGAAGTTTGATGGCAAGGATCTGGTAAATTGGATACTTCAGATGGAGCAATATTTTGATCTACATGGTGTACCACTATTACAAAAGGTATGTATTGCATCTTCATATTTAGAACCAGATCAATTTTTATGGTATAAATATCTTTGTTCTCGTAAACACTTGTTACGTGGTCAATTCTCCCAGAGGAAAGGATAGCACATTATGAGGATACAAAGAGCAACTTTCTCTAGAGCAACACCATAACAATTGGAAAGAGTAGAAGGGCTTTGTGACATAGTGGAAAGTAAAATTATGGCAACACGGAATTCTACCTCTCACAGCTATAAATATGGAAGTGTTGTTTCTCCTAGCTTTCCACAACCTACAAGGGTTACACCACAACAATTAGAAGAAAAAAAAGAAAAAGGGCTTTGTTACAATTGTGATAGCAAATGCACTAAAAGTCATAAGTGTGCTGAGAAGAAATTATTTTACATAGAGTATGAAGAGGAGGAAGAAAAGGATCAAGGAACATCAAAAGAAGAGGATATATGCCAGGACCCAACCCCAGAGATAGAAGAAATGAATCAGACCATATCTTGTAAAGCATTGGCAGGAATTACCACTCCTCAAACTATCAAGAATAGAAGGACATATCAAGAAGGAAAAATGTTCAAGAAGTGAAAGATCACATCGAGCATCAAGAAATGAATATGAACATATCTTGTAAAGGATTGGAAGAAATTACCAAACTCCTCAAACTCTAAAGATAGAAGGACATATCCAGAAGAAAAAGGTTCAAGCAGTGAAAATATCACATCGAGCATCAACAACAAGTTCTCCAACTTTAAAAGATAATGCCACTTGGTGAAAAATAGAATGAAACAACAGGTAGATCAACATCATAGTGAAAAATGTTTTGATGTAGGTGATTGGGTATTTTTACTGCTACATCTCAAGCAAGCTATTTATGAGAAGGAAATGTTGGAAATACTGCATGCACTTAAAAAATGGCAACCTTACCGAATGGGAAGACACTTCAAGGTAAAAATGGATCATGATAGTATTAAATACTTTTTAGAACGACTATTATCTTTAGAAGAACATAAAAAATGTGTCACAAATATGTTGGGTTATGACTTTGACATCATGTATAGAAAATGGAAGAAAAATTTTGTTGTTGATGCACTCTCACGAAAGGATGAGGATGTCGAAGCATTGTTTTGTGCTATTTCTATTATCCAACTAGATTGGATAAATGAAGCAAGGGATGAATGGAAGAAGGATGAAGAAGTATGGCCACTTATTCAAAAGTTGCAAAATATCCCAATTCAAACAATATTGCCAAAAATTGAAGAGGAAGGAAAAATCATATTGGAACCTGGAGCAGTCACAGAAACAAGAACCCGACAGCTATGAAATCAATCAATTTCAGAGTATCTCATCAAGTGGAATAACTTACCTATTAAATATTCCACATTGGAGGACATGAAGTTGATACAGAAGCATCAAGAACTACTCAAGCATTGAGGAAAACACTTTTTTGAAGGAGAGGGGCATGTTGGGTTCCTATAATACTAGTGATTACCCCATTACTATTGTAGTTGTATCCCTTGCTAATATTGTTGTGCCCCTATTGTCCCCATATTGTTATTACTGTGCCCCATAGAATCCTTCTATTGTCATTTTTGTGGCTTTATATTATTATTGTTAGGTCGGCTGGGTTATATTGTGACTCCTTAGACTCCTATATATAAAAAGAAGGTTTTGTCATTTGAATCATCAAAGAATTGTTCATTTATGTAATGTAAAGGAGGTTGGCCCCTCGAAGAGGCTGAATTCTAAGGCATTGATCTATCTTTTCTATCTTTTTCTTGAGCTGGTTTCATAACACTAAGTGTGTGAGTGAGTGAATTTATAGATACGTGAATTTTTCGAACACACACTCAACATAACTCGATGACAAGGCACCTCAAACCATCAAGACAACACATGCTCATCATGACTAACTAACGGTGCGAGCGACACGTGTGACGCTTGTCATGGATTGTTGAACGATTGAAATGACGCGATAGTGCATACAACATTTTGTGTGAGGGTGATGGTGTTTACATAGCAAATACAACATGTACACATGAAGTGAAAACCTTGTGCACAACTAGAACATGGTTGCAAGCGTGACATTGTGAACAACATGTAAAAGTTGTCTGTTGAATGGTCAAGCAAAGAGTATGTAAAGACTCACATGAGCCGACGAGGTGAGCCTAAGCGGTTGCAAACTTCAATTAAAAACTTATGAGAGGTGCCAAAATTGGATTCAAGCCAAAATTTTGGAGGGTGTTGCAGTCGCTACAACACTTGGCGACACACTGGTAGAATTCAAACTTCTCTATTTTGGTTTGTTAAAAGCACAGGGCCTTGGTATTTGAGGGAGTATTCAATCACTATTTAGGTTACTTTAGCTTCCCCACATACCCCATGGAAAAACATGGTTCACCTTTGTCCAACTCAGTCAAACAAAACAAAAAGTTTCAACTTGATCACAATGTTTCGAAATCAGGAAGGGTAGTTTGGATTCCGAGTTAAAAAAATTCAGAGTATAAGTTTTCATCTCTGGTGTTGCTCCACTGTTAGTGGGATTGGACAGTACCCAGATGAAGTCATGTAGGAAAACACAAATTTCTCCACTTCCAGTGAGCCTGGTCAGCACCCCGGTGGAGTTGCATTCTTCACCTCTTTGTGTGGGAAGCCTTTCTCTTCTTTCACCTTTGTATTTTTTTTTAAGAGGACTCTGCATATGCAATTATTTATTTTTGGGGTGGAAGAGGGATCCCTACTTGTTGAGAGTAGAAGAGGTTCTTCATTCAGAGAAGAATGTAAGACCTCTGACATAGGTTTGCTCGTTTAGATTTCCCCTTCTATGTTTCTACAAGTTGGATGAGATTGATCACACAGAGCAAAAGATTGAGTACAGGCATGGGGTTTCCCAGTGTGGACACAAGTTCATGGTTAGAACCAAGCTTCCCTTGCAGACGGTTCGTATTTTCCATCAATACTTCATCGGCCAAAGGTTACAACTAGGAAAAGAGAAGACAAACATAAGACTGGCCAAGCACTGTAGTGCCACAAGTCTCTTCATATTTCAGCGACATACTCAATCAAAAGCTAGAACTCATTAGTTGACAACACTTATTTTTGGAAAGCAAAAATAACAAGGTACTAAGAAAGAAAAACAAAACAAAACAAAAATAATAAACAAAGCAAGATGACTATGTACATGGCATGGGGCGTGGCCTGGCCTAATGAAAATAGTGTTTGAGATCTTGGTCATTGATAAGAATGTTGTTAATCCTCTCGTCAAGTGATTGCAAATGTTATGTGTGTGGGCCAAGCTTCTGATGGACTGTGTACATACCAATCCACAGGGATTGGAAATTCGTATGCTTTCCTTTGTCTTCATGGGGTTTATCCCATTTCAAGACTAATTCACCAACATCGAAGTTAGATTTCCCTACAAACTTCTTTTCGAACCATCTCTTTATACGGTTCTGGTGGAGTGTAAACTTTCATGTTGCTTTCATCCTTTCTTCCTATAGTTTGTGAAGTGTATCCATCCTATGTTGAACTAGCATGCGAGGCTTTCCTTGAGATTCTTGAGACAACTGAAGCACATGTAAGTAGATGTTGGGTAGTAGGATGGCTTATTTTCCATAGACTAGGAAGTATGGTGAGGTATTTAGAGAGGGTTTGGGTGTTACGCGATCAGCCCATGAGGCATTCGTCAAAGAAGTGTGCCAGTTATGATGCTCAGAGTAAATGATCTTTTTGATTATACGGATAAGGATTTTGTTCATATATTATGCGAGACCATTTCCTTCCGGGTAGTAGTTAGATGAATGTTTAAGAAAAATACCATTTTGTAATGAAAAATCATAAAGCTTTAAAGATGAAAAGTACGTTGCATTATCAAACACAAGTGATACTGGAATGCCAAAGAGCGATATAATTTTCTAATGGAGGAAAATGATGAATTCTTGGTCGTTCACTTGATTGAGCGGAAGTGCTTCTTTCCATCATGTGAAGTAATTAGTAGTTGTCAGAATGCAGTGGTGTTGTTTCAACGAAAGTGGGAAGATTTCCTTGATGATGTCTAGCCCAATTGTTGGAATGGTTCGGTCACTACAACAAGGTGCAGTGGGGTTAGTGACCTTCACATTCTACCGACGCATCGCTGACAGACTAGGCACTTGTGGGTGTAAGCATTTGCATGCTTGAATAATGTGGGCTAGTAGAAATCAGCTCGAATAAATTTTTGAGCAGTGGTATTTCCCACAAAGTGACATCCCTGTTGGTTCGTTGTGTAGATCTTGCAAAACCTTCTCTGATTCATGTGCCTTCTAGCACCTGAGAAATATTCTATTGTTGTTCTTTTTGTAAAGCACTCTGTGCACCAACTGATAAGATAAAGCTTTGAGACACAATGCCCTCTTTTCTCTGATGGAGAAATGAGAGGGTATGGTGCCCTGCTCAAGGTACTAGCACACATCTCCATAACAAGAGTTTAACAGTGGGTGGTGCTCACACTACATCATACATTTCAACTTCCCACTCTGAGTCGACGAGCTCTGCTTCTTCCTCCTATTGGCATTATGATGCATGTGTTGTTCTTGATGGAAACCCTCTCTTAGAAGATCATCTCACTTACATATAACTAGATGAATCTACAGAAGAGATATCAGATGTGACTGAATGCATGGGATGCAGGACAACTCAAAGGAATCAGATGATAGTTCTAAGTGTGACAAGTTAGCTTTGCTATCAAGTCCAAAGGGGGAGATTGTTGGAATTATGAGATAAGTGTTTTCCTTGATGCCAAAACCACACAGATGACAAATCAGAGTGCAGAAGGTTAGCATCAAGGAATTGATGAACAAAGACTAAAAGAATGAAGAGAAAATACATATACGCAGGTTTATCGTGACAGATCCGCGTATACATGCATGTTAGTCATTACAAAGTCGCGTATGCGTATGCGCGCACATTCATGCAAGGAAAAGCGCGTATATGTTGGAAAACATACCTTTGGTCCGTGGCGGTTAGTCCTTGGAATTTGAACCTATGGTCTTTGGACCATGGAATCTCGACAGACGTGTTGATCCCTAGTATTGAGCTGATGGTACTGGTTTGTTATGGTTTTGGACCATGGTATTGAGCAAGGCCTAAATCTATAAAAGGAGAAGAAGATCATTAGGCAAGGGCATGGAGAAAAGCTTGAATATCTGAAGAAGTAGGAGATCCAGAATGTAGGTTATGGGTTGCTTGCTCTAAGCTAAGGAGAGATCTCACAAGTTGATGGAGAACAAGATCTAAGGAGAGATCGCGATCAAATGGTTTGGAATGAACTATCTCTATATGGTTGATTATGCTCTGTATACTAACGCATGTAATGTTCTGAACTAGGTATAACTTAAGTTTGAGATAGCTGCAAGTCTTGATTGAATATTTATAGATCTGTACGTGGGTTGGATTTGGTAAAAGCACGTATGTACGCGGGTTTGGTTTGTCCAAGTAGCATATACCATTTAAGCTGTGATACAGTTGGTTCTGAATATTGTTGCAGAGTTTAGTGTTCTGCTCTATGTTTTGGTGACTGGTTTTGTTGACAGGGTTTCAGTATTGGCTATTGATGTTGCTAAGTGTTTGTGAGCCTCAATGATATTGATGGGTCCAGTACGAAAATTTGATGAAACGTGGCCTTCAGATTATAGAATTGTGCTTCAGTGTATCCAGTATGAAAATGTATGAAACGTGGTACCTAGAGGAGAGAAGATTGTAGGTCGGCGCCTACGTACTAGTATCTTAGCTAGTACAAGATCTATGGGGGTTGTAGCTCCCTTCCAGGAGAAGCTGGAGAACGAGAGAGGGTTGTAGCTCTCTGCAGGTTGTAGCCTGCGTACTGGTAAAGGACTGCACCAGTATATTGTAAAAGAAGTTTCTTATTAAAGGAAGATAAAAACAAATTGCAGCAGGTGGTTTTCACCCACATTGGGTTTCCCACCTTATATCATGTGTCATGTGTGCTTCTTGTGTGTGATGATCTGTTCTGTTTATTGCTTCTATTTATTGTTCATATGGTCAATGATGTTCTGATGCATTATCTAAAGATCAACATGTAATGGATTATTTGACTTATAAATAATCTGGATATACGCTAGTTTCTTTAGACACAGTCGCGTATACACGCGAATATCCTTAACTGAAGTAGCGTATATGAATCTGAGTAAGAAAATGAAATTTTTTTACTGATCTGATAATATTAATTCACCACCCTCTCATTATTATTTCCAACAATTGGTATCAGAGCAGGTCCTTTGGTAGAAGCTTGATCGCTTGAAGGAGATCCGTGGAACAATGGGAAAGAAGCTTAAAAAGAAAGCACAGAAGAAGAAGAAGACATCTCAGAAGAACTATGACAGTGGGAGAATTGATTGGGGATTAGGCATAAGAAGCTCTTCAGATTCAGAATCAGAATCAGATGAACTATCAGGTATGAATTTGCTATCCTCTGATGTTCCAGCTATCTTTCCATATGGAAATGATGAAAGTGATAGTGAAACAACTGAACTTGCTCTTATGGGTGAACAATAAAGATATCAAATAGAGGCAGAATTTAAAAGGCTGACAGACAAAATTAGAGATCAACAAGATCTATTGAACAAAAGGGAATGTGACTTCAAAGAAGAAGCTACCAAACTGAAAAGCAAATCTAAGTTATTCAGGCCAAATATCTAAGTTGCTAAAAGACCAACAAGAGGAAGAAGCAAGATAGGAAGTTTTTCAGGAAAAAAATCAAAAAGTTGCATGAGAAGTAACATCCCTAAAAAAAGAAGTCAATGAAAAGAACACAACAATCAAGAATCTCAGAGATAGATCCAGTGATTATGAAAGTCTTGAAGCTACGACCCTCTCACTAAAAGAAGAACTTGAAGAAGCCAAGAAGCAGAATAAAGATCTACTCCAAGGTATTAAAAAACAAGAAAACAAAGTTATCAGTTTAAAAACACAACTGGAATGTGTCTCCAGAGTTCGTAAAATGCTGCAGGATGTGAATGAAGAACAAGAAAAGGAGATTCTCAATCTGAGATGTCAATTAGAAGAAGGAAGAAATTCTGAAGAGATTTTGAAGAAGCAGTGTCTTGAAAAGGAAGAGCAACATCAAGTTGAGGTAAATATCTTGAAAGGTAAATTAGAAGATAAGGATAAGCTTTTATGATTTCAAGATAGTACTAAAGTCTTGAATGATATTCTTAGTAGTCAAAGGTCTCCTGCTATCAAGACTGGACTTGGTTTTCATGAATCAGTTGAAGGAGAATCTAGTGCACAAGGTGAAGCAAGGAACTCTAAAGACAAATCTAAAATGATCAACAAGGGGATAAGAGGTCAACCCCATCAACAACCAAGAAAAGAAATTCTTAAAAGAAAATCTTTTACTCCTTACTATGGAAGTAATAGTCGGCCATTTACTCAGATGAATAATATTGAATGTTATGTATGTCATAATCTTGGACATGTTGCAGCTAGTTGCAGAAGAAGAAGAGTTCAAGACCATCATGCAGAAAGATCATCTCATTCAAGGTACTTTAATGGATATTGTTTTGCTTGCAATATGTATGGTCACAAAGCTGTTGTTTGTTACAAGAGGAATATGAAACATATGAGATGTTACACATGTAACAAGTTTGGACATACAGCAAAGGAATGCAGGAAGAAGTTTCGGGCACCACACCAAAAGGAGAAAACATCAACATACTTGAAAGTGTGGAAGAAGAAGGAAGTTCAGTCAGAAAGATGTGGCAAAGCACAGGATACTCAGCACAGCACAGAGATAACTGACTCAGGGGGAGCTGAAAGTGTTAATCTTCAGTGCCCTAAATCTCATACGCAAGTTTCATAAATGAAAGTCGTGTATATACGCGAGTTAGACACTACAAAGTCACGTATATGTCAGTATGAGGAAAAACAGTGGGGACAGTTTCAGGAAAAGGATCAGTTTGGTTTATTTGCGCTATTTGTTAATGGTTACAATTTGCTAATGATGTGTGGAAATGTCTTGATGGTTAGAAGTATTGTGTTTCTAACTTGATAATGATGATGTCTTGATACTCCTTGCTGATATGCATGATCAGATCTGACAGTAAACAAGATGGCACAGGTTTAGGGGGAGCATATGCTTTTAATGCATTATTGGCATTATGGTTAATAGTCCTTGGTGATGATGCTTATGATATGGTTCTTAGATCAGATTTGTGGTTGATTCACTAATGGTGCCTACATGGTGATCTTCATAAGGATAAGAAGAAGTACTTGATGATGTGTCTCTCATATACTGTTGTCACCATATGCATAAAGATCATATATTGCAGGATTGTTCTTGGCACATCTATGGATGAGGATTGTTGGCTGGGTACATGGATGATTATTCAAAGTTGCATTGTTGGATGATGAGTTCTTACCTATATGATGATAGGTTGTTTCGTGCATATGTTGATTGATGCAGATCTTCCCTATTGATGATACTTGGTCCACGCAAATCTGGGTGGCTATGGTGTTTCTCAGATATGATAGAATGACTCTATATTCTATGCAAAAGGATGAGTTGATGCGGACATATCTTGATGATCCATGCACTAATTCAAGTTGCTGGTGACATACGCTATGGAGCAGACCATACAGTGTCGTTACTGATGTTTATCATGATCTTATTTAGGTGTCTTATCATGTATATCATTCGATGTAAAGGTCATATCAAGACTCATGATGTAATAATGTGTCTCTATCTATTATAGTCATTTGATGATCATATCAAGGTCATGTAACGGCCTATCTTGGTTTCCCCATTATGCCTGGGATGAATGATGTAATGTTCATCGTTGTCATTTTCTGGTATATCCCCACTTGGTTGGGTGATGAATGTATGTATTGAGTCTTTTGGTGATAGGAAGGTCATTTATGATATATAGAGTCATATTCTTCTTGTAGAACATCTTTTGCAGACCTTGCTTACAGTCGGGGGAGTTTGAGCATGAACAGCACTATATAGCAGAGCAGATATTTCACGAAGAGAATTATCAGATTGGAGCACCATGGCATATACAAAGGGGGAGTTCATTCAGAGACTTCAGCAGATCTGGTTTATAGTCAAGGAGAGCATGTTCTTAGGGGGAGCATAACCCTTTTCCCTTGATGTCAAAGGGGGAG
>APFE031485144.1:6147-23034 GCA_000404065.3 Pinus taeda | reverse complement strand
ACAGTGCCACATCAGCCACATCAGGAGGTCATTCATGAGGAGGGAGGACCATCTCAGCAGCCTGATGCTCCCGTCACCCGACATGTTAGCTCCACTCCTTTAGTCACTTATCAGAGAGGCCCAAGGGCCTTATTTGCAGCAGCCAGGCGAGTACTATCTCCACAGAAGGTGGAAGGGGTCTCACCTTCATCGTCATCACAGCGAGTGTTATCTCCACATCAGGTGGAAGGGGCCTCGCTTTCTTCACCAACACAGGTACCAGAGAGAGGCAAGCAGCCCATGATCGAGGAGAGATTGTCAGGCGATCCGGTTATTGATCTTGACGCCGGTTCTCCTAGCATAGAGATCAAGGATATCATCCGAGAGCAAAGCACTGAGATTCAGTCGCTGCAAACAAAATTATTGATGGCAAAATGGATTATTAATTATTTAGAGTAGCGAAACAAACAACTGGAGGATGAGCACAAGTTATATGAGCTGCAAAAGATTTGTGAAGACTGGGAATTGGCTCGCAAGAGACCCGGTGACTTGAGACCCATAGATCGAGAATCTATGCTTATTTGGGATAATGCTCATTTGAAAAGGCTGTTAGCTAAGGCCAATCAAAATAACAAGCTGCTAAGAAACATGAAGAATCACTATTGGGCAAGGATGCATGTATGCAAGGTCAGAATGAAAATGTTCCAAAGAAGGTGGTCCGAGGCTCTTAGGCGGAAGAAAAGGACCAATCCACTCCGTATCTTGGCGGAGGCATCCCTCAAAAATCATGGCACTCACTAGCATCAGCTACAACATAAATCCCAAATTTTTTTGAGAATTTTGGGTAATTTTGGAATTTTTTGGAAATTTACAAGTTTTGGCTTCTCAACGAGTCTCACCCCTGGTGAGACCCTTTGTCATCGTAGCTCCGTTTGGCAAAAACTCAACATTTTTGGATTTGGCATGAAAATTTACACTTGCTCATCAATTAGTAAGAAATTTCATCAAGTTCTGGGCCTCCAAAAGGTCAAAATGCATGCAAAATTTGACTTTCTGCCCCTTTTTTGAGTTGTAGAAACCAGTCTTGGGAGAATTAAGTTTTGACAGGGCAAATGACCTCCAAATTCCATAATTCCAGTTGGGTTGGAAAGTAGACTCGCAGAACTTTCCAACGAGCCATCCTGCACCCAATTCTGATAAAGGGAAGGCCTCCAAACAGAGCTGAAAAAGTGTGAGACCCTTTGAGAAAAGGTGTGCGACCTTTTGAGGAAATTTTGCCAGATTTGACCAGTTCAGCCCAGAAAACGCAGTTTGGCTCCACTTTGACTTTTTGGGGTGAAAGATGATTATCTTTGATGTAATTATGGCAACTCTAAGACACTTTTACTCTTTTTTAACACTTCTAGAAGATTCATTCATGTAAAGGGTAAAAATTAAATGCATGAATTGGTTTCCAAGTTTATAGAGGCAAGTTGTTTTGACTGCCTAGTTTGTAGTGCTTAGATTAGAAGTGGTTGAAATAGCTCCTAGGATAGTGAGCTCGACCCATGGAGGCAGGGAAAGAGGTTAGATCATCTATATTATGTACTTTCTTGCTCATTTTCATGGTTGGACTCTGGAGGGAGAAGCTATCATTGTATTATTTCACTGTATCTCTGCAATTTTTGGCTAAGGAAGACCAGGGTTTTGCAGTCCTTTTTGGGATTCTTGTGGTTACATGTATTGATGGTGTGTTTCTCTATGTACCTGTAAGTGTGTTATGTGATTCATTTCCTTTCTTTTCCTTCTGCACATTAAGCAAACGAAGTGTTAAAGTAAGAATTCGTGACTGTCATGCTCTGCTTTTAAGTTTGTTTAATTTCAATGTTTTCTACTGTTTAAGGAGAATTCAAAGTTATTGTTTGCTCTCCTTAACTCCTCACCTGTCATTCCTAATCATCCACCTCAATCAAAAGGCATCAATACTATCTCCTACCTCGCCCCAAAGAACCCCCTGCAGAAACTGTGTCCAATCCCCGCACCCAAAATGCCATCCCTCAATTGCCACGCAAACCCTAAACCCCCAAAATCACCTTCTTGATCAGTTTTACAGCCTAAATCATTTGTTTTCCCCTATTTGGTCATCTCATCCATTGAAGATTTTTACTGGATTGCCAAGAGAGAGCCTTCTCCTGCCCCGTAGGGCTAGCTACGAGGCTAAATGGTTTGATGTTGCCTTGAGGTTTGCCTTTTTCAGCCTGAGGTGAAATTTCAAGTGCTAACAGAGTGTACCACTGGGTAAGAGATTGTGCATTTGAGTTGAATTGTATTCCTACCTCAACACATTTGAATGTATTGTCGTTGGGATCATACAATATTATTTTTGGTATTGATTGGTTGTATCTTCATAGGACTAAGGTGGATTGCTATGATAAGGCCATTGAATGCTTGGGTGACAATGGAGAACAGAGGATCTTGCAGTGTAAGAAGAAGGCAACATTAGTTAGAATGGTGACATCTATGCAGGCCAAGCGTAGTCTTAAAAAAGGGTGCTTTTTATTTGTAGTGCATATTTCTAGTGACAAAGGTAAGGAAGTTGAGGATGAGGATGTCTTGAGAAGGTACCCGATTTTACAACAGTTTCAGGATGTGTTTCCAACAGATATTTCAAAATTGTCGCCTCACAGAGAAGTGTACTTTGCCATTGAGTTGGTACCAGGGGCAACACCAACATCGAAGGAACCATATAGGATGACCACACTAGAGTTAGTAGAATTGAAGTTACAATTGAAGGAAATACTTGACAAGGTATACATTATGCAGAGTGTATCGCCTTGGGGTGCACTGATATTATTTGTGAAGAATAAGGATGGTACTCTCAGGTTATGCATTGATTACATGCAGTTGAACAAGGTGACCATCAATAACATGTATGCGTTGCCAGGGATAGATCACTTGTTTGATTAGTTGAAAGGAGCAGCAATGTTCTCGAAGATTGATCTGAGATTAGGATACCATCATGTATGCATTAAATAACAGGACATCTACAAGATTTATTTCTGGAATAGGTATGGGAATTATGAGTTTTTTGTAGTTCCTTTTGGTCTAACTAATGCTCCAGCTACTTTTGTGTGCTTGATGAATGGTGTGTTGCATCCTTATCTGGACAAGCTTGTTATTGTATTCATTGATGACATACTAGAATATTCCAAGAATTGGGAAGAACAAGTCAGACACTTAGCAATAGTATTGAGATTGCTAAGAGAGCACCAGTTGTATCCCAAGCTTATAAAATGCAGTTTCTTTCAAAAAAATGTATATTTCTCGGGGCATGTGGTCTCCAAGGAAGGCATAATAGTGGATCCAGAGAAGATAGGATTATCATGAAATGGGTAGCTCCTAGAAATGTGGATGAGGTAAGATCATCGATGTGACTAGTAGGTTGCTATAGGATGTTCATCAATAACTTCTCTCGGATTTTTTATCTGATTAGATTGTTGCAAAGGAAACATAAGAAGTTTGAATGAACAGAAGAATGTGAAGCAAGTTTTGATCAATTGAAGTAGTTGTTGACGAATCCTCCAGTTTTCAAGATTATAGATCCAGACAAATAATTTGTGGTGTGCACAGATACTTGTAAGAAAGGATTTGGTGGAGTCATTATGTTGGAAGGACAGGTAGTATGCTATAATTCACGGAAATTGAATGAGCATGAGTAGAATTATCCGACACATGATCTTGAGTTGGTAGTGATCATTCATGCATTGAAGATGTGGTGAAACTATCTTGTTGGTAGGAGGTTTGTACTGATGAGCAATCAAATTGGATTGAGATACTTATTTGACCAACTAAATCTAAATGTGAGGCAAGCTAGATGGTTGGTCATGATCAGTGAGTTCAACTTTGAGATCGTGTACATTAAAGGTAAAGAGTACAAGGTTGCATATGATCTTAGCAGGAGGATACAAGTAAATCATATAGCAGCTATGACCTCCTACAAGACAGATCTACAGGATTGGATGTTGCAGCCAGGACAACAGGATGATAGGTACATGGAGCTTATTCATAGGTTGCAATAGGGTACAGGTGGTCAAGATGTGGACTATCATCTTACAATAGATGGTTTGGTCATATTTAGGGACATGATATATGTGCCAGACAACAATGAGCTCAAGAAGACTATATTGCGAGATTTTCATGCAAAACCATACTCAGGTTACCTAGGATACCAGAAGACATTGACACCAGTGAAGAAGTTTTATCATTGGTCGAATCTAAAGAAGGACGTGGTAGATTTTGTGGCTAGAGGTTTAGATTGTCAGCCAGTGAAAGGAGAATGTAAGCATCCAAGTGGACTATTACAACCAATTATGATTCCAGAGTGGAAGTGGGAGGTCATTTCCAAGTATTTCATCACACATTTTCCAAGGAAATCTAGACAACATGATCCCATCATGGTTATGTTAGACAAGTTGACTAAGGGAGTGCACTTCATTCCAGTGAAGTATACTTATTCAGCTAGTGATGTGACACAAATATTCATCAAAGACGTAGTGAGGTTACATGGTGTTCCAAGGAATTATTTTTCAGACAGGGATGTTAAGTTCACTCCCAAGTTTTGGAAGGAGTTGTTTGCAAGTTTGGGGATAGAGTTGGGCTTTAGCACAACTTGTCATCCACAGACAGATTGACAAACAGAGAGGGTAAACAACATATTGGAGGACATGTTGAGGATGTATGTGATGCATCAACAAAGGATATGGGAGGAATACATTCCATTGGTTGAGTTTTCTTACTACAATGGGTACCAAGATTCACTGAGGATGAGTCTATTTGAGGCACTTTGTGGGTGGAGTTGTAATACTCCTGTTAGTTGGAGTGATCCAATGAACATGGTATTGATAGGATTAGACATATTGGAGGAGATGAAACAGGAAATGCAAGTTATCAAGAAGAACCTAAAGGCAGCATGGGATAGGAAGAAAAGCTATGCAGGTCAGAACATGTTGTTTAAGGAATTTTAGGCTAGCTAATAGGTGTATTTGTGCATCAAGTCAAAGAAAAGATCCTCGAGGATTGGATCGTGTACCAAGATGGTACCTTGATTTTGTGAACCTTTCAAGATTATTGAAAGGATTGGAACAGTATCATATCCACTTGCATTACCTATGAAAGTGAAATTCCACGATGTTCTCCATGAGTCATTGCTTAAGAAGTATGTTAAATATGTTGATCATGTGATTGAATGGTTTGTATTACAAGTGGAGCCAAATAGAGAATTTCGGCCGGAACCTCAGTGTTTTTTGCAGAAAAAGATGCTCATTCTCCCGAACCGAGCAATCGAGTAGGTTAAAGTACATTGGAATCACTTTGGGCCCAATAAAGCTACATGGGAGATGGCGGATCAAATGCAGACTATGTATCCTTCTCTATTCACTGGTTGAGCGAATGTTTTTGGTATATGATTTGGTGTGATGTTTGGTATATGTACATATGTATATGGATGTAAACACTACCATGAGTTGTGTTATAAAGCTCCAATAAGAAATGTGGGTGTCATGTCGTTGTGGTTGTTATGTTGTTATGTGTCATGTTGGTTTGATTCTTAGCAGGTTGATTATTGTAAATACTGCATCGAGCTAAGCTATAAATCTCCATGGGCAATATGTTTTGCTTCTCAGTAGTCTTGTTGGTTTTAGGTGTCATTGAATGTCGAGTATGGATTTCCCCCAAGGGGGAGGGTTCTATAATAGTCCTAGTCAAATTCCATGTAATAAAGTTAATAATGGAAAAATAATAACCAACGCCATGAGACACGTATTCTAAGTTGAGCGTTGGGAAAAACATCCTAATTTAAGTTTTCATTTGGTTTATTATGGTTAAGGGAAATTGGCAGAGTGATCTTATTTAGAATATTAGTTTGCAGTGCTAAGATCTTCCTCATATTACAAACAAAATCATTTCATTATGCTTAAGGATTCATGAATTTTCGCAAGTGAAATGAAGAGTTTTTATGTTAATTTTATGAGAAATTTAACATAAATCAGAAACTGAATAGAAGCATAAACATGTATAGAACATCATCAAAAACAAATTACAGCAAGCACATGATAAATGATTTCACCCCTCCTAGGCTACGTCTCCTTGGTCCAGCTTCCAATGTCTTGGGCCTCTCTATTATGCTCAAAAGTGGAAAAAATGTGTTTACAATGCTCAAATGCTTCTGAAACCTGCTCCAATTAGTCCAAAATACTAAAAAATGGCCATCTACCCTCTTTTTGCATCCAATTAGGTGAAAAATTGAAGAAGTTATGACTTCCCCTTGTTTTCCTATTATTCATTCCACAAATTGATCCACATCCGACAAGAACCCACAATTTTGCTCCAAAAATCCACTAACCGAGCGAGAATTTTGTCGCACGATGGACCATAATCTGTCGGCACCGATTGTCTATATTAAATCATAATCAACAGAATCCTACAGTCTTATGGACTGTGAACTAGGGGGCGATATGCAATTGCAATTTGGCATACCTGGCGAAACTCTTAACTGGAGCTTATAAATGTATTGCGTCCAGGATCCTTTTGCAATCGGTGGAGTATGGGGTCTTATATATGCGGGAATTTGCACCATTCTTCGACTTTTTATTGTGATACTACATCACAACCCAAACCTGTCAGAGTCGATTCTGTTATGCCGACACACTTCCCTGTTGTGATGTGTGATATGTGATTATCGCATCGCAACCCTGATATTGCCGGGGGCCGATTCTATAACACCTCCCTTCGCCGATGTGTGATTTAAGAAATGTAGGGACCAATGGCAACCTACCACTTGGCACCTCTCGAATCGCTGATGGAACCTGCCACATCATCCAATCTTGCCATGTGAGCAAGTCAAACTTGAACTTTGAATTGCTCTAACTTCTGCATATGAGCTCGGATTTGAGTGTCATTTGCACCGTTGGAATCAAAATGACGAGATATTCAATATGAAGCTAAGTTTAACAAGATTTTGACACTTTGATTTTTGAGCCTAATTTTGAGCACCTGATCACTCCTTTCCACTGGAAGCCTTTTGGACCCCAAAAGGATCACTTTCAATTGTTCAGTAGGTGAGGGTACAGTTCCCTCACCTTTCCAACCTCTATCCATTTGGCTTTTTAAGGAATTGTACCCTTGAGCCCCACTCGAAGATAATCAATACTTCCCCTTTTTGATGTCCTTGTTCTTTTGTCAAGTATAGTGTCTTGCTGAAGCACATCAAGGAATTATGGGGAAAAGTATTCAATAGATGGAATTTGAATATTCTCTCATTTATCTTCAATCAAAATAGGCTCATACAACCATAAATTATCAACATTAACAACAACATAAATTTGCATATATGAAGGCAAATCCAACCTAAAGGCATTGTTACCAATGTTTTCCAAAATTATGAATAGACCATATCTAAATTGTTTGAGTTTTTTACCTTCTCCTTGGAGCCTCTCTTTATTAATGTGAAGCTAAAATTCATCACCAACTCAGAACTTGTGATCTTGATGATGCTTGTTGTACCTTGCTTTGTACTTGCCTTGGCTTTTCTCAAGCTGTTCTTGAACCTTTTGGTGTACTAATTGTATTTGTTCAAGGAACTTTCTTGCTTTGTCTATGCCACTATGAACTTCAATAGAAACATATTTTCCAAAAATAAAATCCAAAGGAGATTTAGGCAAGTATCCTATGCATGCCTCAAATGGCTAAGTTTGAGTGGAAGAGTTCTTGGCTCGGTTGTAAGCATGCTGACTATAGTGCAACTATTCATCTCACAAATTAGGATGCTTGCTGCAATACCCACGCAGAAGATGTATCATTGTTCTATTCACTACCTTTGTTTAACCATCTATTTGTGGATGAAAGGTTGTACTCTTTTTCAATTTGGTGTCCATGAATCCCCACAAGTTTGACCAAAAATTCCCCACAAAACAAGAATCTCAATCACTAACAATGGATGTGGGAAATCCAAAATGAACCCAAACATTTTGAAAGAATAACTGAACAATTTGTTCAGCTGTAACTTTCTTTTTACATGGCATCAAAATACACATTTTGCTGAACCTATCCACAACTACATACAAATAATCATGACCTCTTTTTGACAATGGAAGACCTCCTACAAAATCCATAGAAACACTCTCCCACGGTTGTGAAGGAACTGGAAGTGGTGTGTACAATCCTAACTTCCTATTACTAGGCTTACTGATTGCACCTAATGAACATCCCTTAATAAAATGAGACACACTTTCAAGCATACGAGGCCAACAATACCTCTGTAGATGTGCCACTTTCTTACTTACACCGAAATGATCAGCAATAAGAGAAGTATGTGCCTCTCTTATGATTTTAACTCTTTCTCCCTGCATAATACAAAGCTTGCCAAGATGGTACAACAAGTTATCATGCAAATGATAATCCAATTCCTCTGCTTGGTTACCTTGACTCAAGCTTACATAAACATCTTGAAAGTCATTATCTAATGCATATTGCTCGATATAAATTTAATGTAAAACATAATTATGCTTGAGTAAAGTAGCTGCACTAACAATCGGCCTAGAAAGCATATCAACAAATTTATTGTAGATACCTTTCTTATACCTGATTACCAAGTGGAATTGTTGAAGGAAACCCATCCATCGGAAGTGCCTTGATTGTTGCAAATTTGATTGCAATTGCAAGTATTGCAATGGTTGATGATCGGTGTGAATGAATGTTTCCTTACCCATCAGGTAGTGTTTCCATTTGTTCACATTTTGCACCAATGCATACAATTCCTTGTCATATGTAGCATAGCACCATTAAAAGTTTTTGAATGAAAACATATAGGCTTACCATGTTGCATGAGGACTGCACCCATAACATAATCACTAGCATCAGTCTGAATCTCAAATAACTGTCTCAAGTTTGGAAGTGCGAGTACGAGATTTGTACTGATCTTTGCTTCAACTCATCAAAGGCCTTTTGACGTTTGCCTTCACACTAAAAAACCTTTTTCACGCTTGTTAACACATGTAAAGGAGCGGCTATAAGAGAAAAATTAACAATGAATTTCCTCCAATATTGATCTACTCCTAGAAAACTTCTTACCTCTGTAACTGCCTTGGGCCTTGGCCAATTTACAATAACATCAACCTTGGACGGATCTATTTTCAACTCACCTCCTCTAGCAATATGACCCAAGTAAACTAAAGAAGTATTTCCAAACTTGCACTTTGACGTCGTAAGATACAACTGTTCTTTTTTCAAGACATCAAGTACTTTTCTTACATGCATGACATGTTCAACACAACATTTATTGAAAATTAAGATTCCATCTAAGTAGACTATGACAAATTCATCAAGAAATGGCCTCAACACATCATTCATCACATGCATGAATGTAGCAAGAGCATTACATAAACCAAATGACATAACTAGCCATTCAAACAAACCCTATTTTTTTAATGTTGTCTTCCACATGTCTCCTTTAACTATTCTAATTTGATGGTAGCCACTTCTTAATTCCAACTTAGTAAAATACTTTGCATCTTTAAATTGATCTAGTAAATCATCTATTCGAGGCAGTGGGTAACGGTTCTTTACTGTAATTTTGTTTAATGCACGAAAGTCCACACACATGTGCCATGTTCCATCCTTCTTTGGCACCAAGAAAATAAGTGAACCACAAGGCGAGGAAGATGGTCTGATGATCCCTTTATTCAACAAATCTTGGATTTGTGTTTTAGTTTTTGCGCTTTCCATCACTGACATCCTATACATGCCAATGTTAGGAAGAGCACAATCTTGCTGCAACTGTATCTCGTGTTGGATTCCTCTCTTGGGAGGTAATCCCTTTGGTTCCTGAAACATCTAATCATATTGGTTAACTACGTCAACCAATTCAGATTTCAAATTGGAATCACAACCTTTAAACACTTCATTATCAACATCTTTTTGGGGTTTGATCATGAGAAGCACAAAATTCTTGCTTGAATTCACTAGTCTTTTCATTTGCCCTGCATTAACAAGCGAAATATTTTTTTCTTCTTGTGAGATCTCACAATATACTCTACTCCATTTCTGAATAAATGATATTTATTTTCATGTCAATGGAAGATATATTTTCCGTCATAAAGGTACGGTCTGCCCAAAACAATGTCATAGATATCTAACGACACAACGTCAAGCTCCACTTCATCTATGAATTCTACAGTGATAGCAAATTTCAATTTACCCTTTCTCGTAACCTGGAATTGCGCAATGCCACATACCCATCCAAGTGGATACGGTTTATGATGTGGAATAATTTCCAGATTTGAACTCTTGACAATGTTTTTAGAGATAAGACTGGCTTGAGAGCCACTATCGAATAACATATCAATGTTGTTATGTTTTGAGATCACCCTTATGTCAAACAATTCTATTCTCCTCTTTTCATTTGGAGTTTCATTTTGCAAGTCTAAAGAACTAGTGTTGGAAATGGATTATTTTCCTTTTAACCCCATGGCTGTGATTTTAGTTTCATCACCTGAATCGAATCCCAAATCCTGTTGAGTGGTTGCAATTGTCTTCTATTTTCCCTTGTTGTTGTTTCTTTTTGGTCTCATTTCGGGATGAAGCTTCCAACAATGAGTTTCATTGTGACCTTCTTTGGAACAGTGTTTGCATGTATTTTTCTCTCCTTCTTTTTTGATAGACACATTTTTCTTTGCCTTCCATTTGAAAGACTTTTATTTTCCCTTACTCTTAAATGGATTTTTACTACCTTCTTCTGGGGTGTTTCTCCCTCTTACTTCAAAATGAGTGGCTTGCACACACACATCATCTAGATTATTGGGATTGAACATTAATAAGTATGCCTAAGTTAACTGTGTAAACCCCCTATGTACTTCAACAAAGTGTCCTTGTTTGGACTTCAAAATGTCATACAAATATCACTCATTACCATACATTTTTCACCTATGCTTCCATTATATCACTCATTATTCACCACCATGTCACTTCATTTTCCCTATTATTCACCATTAATGGGTCTCATTTATATCTTCCAAATATTATTTATTTTTAAGCATTTTAAAGAGAAATTCTTGATTAAATATTAGAAAATAATATATTTTACTTCATATATGGAAAGTGGATTGTTTTTGTGACATGTGTAGGTTCCAAGGAAGCTTCCAAGATACCTTTATTTGGCCTTGAATGATCAAATTCGAATTTGATAAGATAAGCCTCATGGAGAAAATCAAGGACAAATGGATTTGATAAGATAAGCCTCATGGAGAAGATCATGATCTCATGGAGAAAATCAAGGACAAAGGGGGTTATGTGTCTAGATGGTTGAGAGATTTATGGAACTAAAGAGAGATTAATGGATGATCATTATGAGTTTGTTACTCATCCCATTGTATAAATAGGAGTACAATCTCCTCCATTTGTAATCAGAGAATCTTCATTTGTAATTTTAGAGTTCCATTTGTAATCTTAGAGTTGGTTTGTAATGGAGATTTTGAAATAAAGGATCATACTTCAATTTTGCTTCTACATTTGAGTCTCCATTGAAGTGGTGTGCTTGTGGAGTTATGGAGGCCCCCCATGGCCTCACTTGCATGCTTATATACTTATTTTAAGTATAATTTATTTTATGTTTTTGTTTGATTTCAGCTTGCAAGTTTTGTTAAATGTTCTAATATTGGAAGAATTTTATTTGAAAGTGTTCTTGTAAGAGAACCGTAAGATCTCATACAATTATTAGATCTAGGTTTATTTCATTTCAGCTTTTAATTTCTTATTAGATGTTCTAATGTTGGAAGAGATTTTGTAGAATATGTTCTTGTAAGAGAATCATAGATCTCAAACAATTGTTAGATCTAATTTTGATTACTTATTGAAAGAGATCTTAATGAATATGTTCTTGTAAGGGGACTTTAAGATCTTGGACAAATTAGGAATCTTTCTAGATCTATATATTTTAGAAAGCACTTCTAAGTTTACCTTCCCGGGTTGACATTAAATTAAGCTCTAATTTGCATATGCATTTTAGACCCAACATTTTGGCGCCGTTGCCGGGGAAGTGCAACTAGAAGGATTTAGTAATTATTTCATGCATTTGTTTTTATGGACTAATTTGTGGAACTTGGTGACAGCAGGTTCATAAAGGAGTTCAAAGTGTGGAGCATTTTTATTTTCACACCTAGTTAATTTAAATTCAGTTTTTTTTAAACCCCCCCATTTCTCACTAATCCATCTACGGATGAGGACTTTGACAATGTTGAACAGGTACTTCTTGGAGAGCAAGGACAATAATCTTGAGCCAACTCTAAGACAGGATTCTCACATACTTGTAGAACATAATGTAAAATTTTTAAATCTTCATGTGAGCGTGTTCGAATTTTTAGTCCGTAGATGGCTTCATTGGAAGCATTCTTTTACTTAGAAAATAAAACATCTTTTAAGTTAATGTAGAATAGATTAGACAAATAAAAATGAGATCTCATTACAAGTCATTAGAAGTCATTATCATTAGAAGTTTTTAGTCTTGTTTTCAAAAAATAAATCATCATGAATAAATTCAGTGGCACATCTTTGCATCTTTATGTCTTGTTTCTATATCACGGGTGAGCCAGGAGCTTGATTATCGGAAAGCCTTGTCTTCCGAGAGTCTAAACGCCCCCGTGACATTGCAGAAAGAGTGTAGATAATCCAAGGTTTTGTCGCAAATCTTAATTGTGTTTTATCCATCCACGCTAACCTGCATAAATAAAAAATCAAGAGATTAATATGCTCTCTTCCTGCGCTTCATGCGATCAGGAAGATCAGAAAATCTATTGATTTATTTCAAATAAAAATACTTTTGCTGGAAAATTGATCTGCGTGAGTGAAAAATCATCTTAAAAAAAAAAAAAAAAATAATAATAAATAATAATAATCAATAAATAAATTAGCATAACTTAGTCTTTTTAAATTTAGTTTTACACATAATAATAATAATAATATAAAATAATAAAAATCCAACATACAACACACAATCACACGAATATGTTCAGAAGAATGGAACAAGGCTATTACAATGAAAAATCCCAATTTATCTTATATTCAATTTAGTGATAAAAAAAATTGGATCTGACTTATCTTGGAGAGATTTGGCATTTGCATTATCTTCTCTTGATTTTCTCAACAAAAACCTAGATTTTTGTGTGTTTTTTAGGGATATTAGAAGAAAATCCATTTTAGTGTTAGTTTATTTTTAGAAATTTCCTTTATTAGTTTTTAATAGAATTTGTTTTTGTTGATTTATTTAAAAAAAAAAAAAAAGAAAGCTAACTAACTAACTCCAATTTATTTTATTTTATTTATTTATTTTTTAAAATATGAATTCCATTTTTTTTTTTTTTAAATAAATAAAAAATAACATAAAAATAATAAAAAATTTCCACAAATTCATGCAGGTTTGAAAATAAATAATGGAACACTTGGAAACAAATTTTGAGGAACGATTTATTTGGAGAATTCTATAGATGATGATTATCTTGTTTCGATAGCTTCAAGTTGGCATTAAACTCATAACATATTTTTGTGGAATGCTTTTATAAGACATACTAATATGCAAAACAAAGCAGATCTTTCTAATGCCAATCTTTTTGCCAAGCATATATCATCTGACACAAAAAGGGAGTATTACTTTTCATGGTTATTTAAAAAAAATGGATTAATATTAATATCATAATTAAGTCAATTTCAACACTTTGATTGTCCTTAATTTGTTTTATTTGGCATGAAATTTTTGCGTAAGAATCATGAAAGAACTGGCCATTTCTTCTAGAGCACACTTATGTTTTCTTTGTACCGAGTTTTTTTTACAGGTTATAGGATAATCAAGTGATCATAAGGAGATTACGTTGTGACGACAATTGGTCTTCCAAAGACTAAATTCATGAAAAATTCTAAAGACAAATCCATGTCCACAACCATTACTTTGCAACTCCCTTTTTGCAAAAGATTTTGAATTCCACCAATTGTCAAACCATAAAGCATACCATTTCCATGTCCATTTTCCACAGCAAGAGTATTTATTCATACACCATGCATTTCCTTACATCCATTCCTTACAAGCTTATTGTCATTCTCCATGTCATTACCATTCCCCTTCATTTCTGCAAATAAAACCCTGCTTCTATGGATATCATTGAGTCAAAGTCCTAGAGTCTAATTAACTTTGTAAAAACACCTAGAGGCTTGCATGCCTGAATGGCAAGTACTCTTGCCAATGAACAATGGGAGTGCATTAATATCCCTTGTTCGTTGGATCTTGTAGGTGACTTGACCATGACAAATTTATTCGTACCTACAAAGATGTGTTAGGCATCCTGACTCCCATTGGAATCAATGGTGGGAGCTCTTGTGTTGGCTAGGGGCATTCATTAATGGCCACTAAGTCAACAACTTCTTGCTATGTTCGACACCGACACATTTATTCACATAGTAAGATTTGTGCCATCGAGCGTTGAAGACCTATATTTTGTAGCAGATGAAGTAGATTTCCTTTCATTGTTTTTCAGTTTGTTATGACTTGAGGAAAAGTCAATAAATAAGGTTGGGTGGAGGAAAATGTAACTTATATATTTTGTATACCTTCCAAGCCTTATAGATTTTCAGCCATATTCAGCAGACTCATCAGATTCATCAGACTATCCAATAGCAGATACGATAATACAGATCCATCTTTCATCCACAACTTGCAGAAGAAGCTTCAGATCAGAATTGTAGCAGCTGAACATGCATGATTCATCCACTTATTTAGGTAAGTAAGGTAAGATGTTTTCTAACCTTTAATCTTGAAATTCCTTTTAGATGCTAAAATGATGATGTTTGGAAAATATTCCACTATTTCACTATTCCCTTTCTCATTAAAAATTGCCAAAAACCATCAGTTGGGGAGGGGGGAATTTCACACTTCATTTTTTTCCCTCATTCATATTACATCTTAACCCGCATAGTCTTCCCACAATAAAAACTACTAGAAAATGATGAGCATATTAAATGACTTCTTAAAATGATTGATCTCAACAAAGTAAATAATGATTGTAAACACAAGAACCAATCATTAAAAAGAAATCTCAACAAAGTAAATAATGATTGTAACACAAGAACCAGTCATTAAAAGATGCAAATGCTTTGCAAAACAAATAAAAGTTATCCAAAGATGTGCAAAATTAAAAGGAAGTCCATGATTGAAAGATATTTGTTACACAAGAACCAAACATCTTGTAAAAGGTAGCTCATCTAAGAATCAAATCAAATAAGTCATTGTAGTAGCTTGCATGAGGACATGCAAGAGCTTCAGTTGGGGAGTATGTTTGGACTTCAAATGTCATACAAATATCACCCATTACCATACATTTTTCACTTATGCTTCCATTATATCACTCATTATTCACCACCATGTCACTTCATTTTCCCTATTGTTCACCATTAATGGGTCTCATTTATATCTTCTAAATATTATTTATGTTTAAGCATTGTTAAGAGAAATTCTTGATCAAATATTAGAAAATAATATATTTTACTTCATATATGGAGAGTGGATTGTTTTTGTGACATGTGTAGGTTCCAAGGAAGCTTCCAAAACACCTTTATGTGGCCTTGAATGATCAAATCCGAATTTGATAAGATAAGTCTCATGGAGAAAATCAAGGACAAAAGAATTTGATAAGATAAGTCTCATGGAGAAAATCAAGGACAAAGGGATTTGATAAGATAAGCCTCATGGAGAAGATCATGATCTCATGGAGAAAATCAAGGACAAAGGAGGTTATGTTTTTAGATAGTTGAGAGATTTATGGAACTAAAGAGATATTAGTGGATGATCATTATGAGTTTGTTACTCATCCCATTGTATAATTAGGAGTACAATCTCCTCCTTTTGTAATCTGAGAATCTTCATTTGTAATCTTAGAGTTCCATTTGTAATCTTAGAGTTGGTTTGTAATGGAGATTTTGAAATAAAGGATCATACTTTAATTTTGCTTCTACATTTAAGTCTCCATCGAAGTGGTGTGCTTGTGGAGTTATGGAGGGCCCCCATGGCCTCACTTGCATGCTTATTTTCTTATTTTAGGTATAAATTGTTTTATGTTTTTGTTTGATTTCAGCTTTCAAGTTTTGTTAAATGTTCTAATATTGGAAGAATCTTATTTGAAAGTGTTCTTGTAAGAGAACCATAAGATCTCATACAATTATTAGATCTAGATTTATTTCATTTTAGCTTTTAATTTCTTATTAGATGTTCTAATGTTGGAAGAGATCTTCTAGAATATGTTCTTGTAAGAGAATCATAGATCTCAAACAATTGTTAGATCTAAGTTTGATTAGTTATTGAAAGAAATCTTAATGAATATTTTCTTGTAAGGGGACTTTAAGATCTTGGACAAATTAGGAATCTTTCTAGATCTATATATTTTAGATAAGCACTTCTAAGTTTACCTTCCCGGGTTGACATTAAATTAAGCTCTAATTTGCATATGCATTTTAGACCCAACAAAGTGTCTTCCCATTAGGTAGGGTCACCATTTCTTAAGTGCATGTAGTATTGCCAACATTTCCTTCTCATAAATAGCTTTATGTAAAAACTCTCCCTTGATTAGACGACTTTTGAAAGCAATGGGTCTTTCATCTTGCATTAAAACAACACTAATTCCATTTCCTGAAGCATCAAAATCCACAATAAAGGTTTTTGTGAAGTCCGATGTAGCTAAGACTGGTGCTTGGCACATTGCCTCTTTAAGATGTTCGAAAGCCTTTGTTACTTCTGGAGTTCATGAAAATGCATCTTTCTTCAATAATGTTGTTAGAGGTGCTGCTATTCTCCCATAATTCTTAACAAACTTGTGATAATACTCTGTCAACCCGAGAAAT
>APFE031485127.1:0-17261 GCA_000404065.3 Pinus taeda | reverse complement strand
AAATTATCTAAATTAAGAAACACACGCACAACCAACCGTTTATGCTATAAATAACTACTTCTAGGGTGAGAGGAGCATACCCGTGGTCCTACGTTTGGGTAGTTACTCAAGGGTGCAAACCCTTCTTCACGTCCCTTCCGCTCCTTGGTCCTGTAAAAATCACAATTCCACAAACTACAACAATATATGGACAAGATTTTACATTAAAAATGATCTTTATGTTATATGAAAAGATGAGTTAGTTACAAACTTATAAGCATCTATTTAAGTATGAACTTCACATATAAATATCATTAACACAAAGACAAGAGCGTTTCGGGAACAAGACGTGTTTCTTTATTAGATAAGTAAAATAATATGAAACAAGAGCAATATCACCTGAATCTGCTTCTGCAGGCTCCAAGCTCAGCCTCCTTCTGGATCCGTCCCGCCTCAAGCCACTAGTAGGTCACCTTCCATTACTCTCTCCAAGGTGTGATGGGAAAAATGAGCATCCAAACACAAAGGAAACAAGGGTTTCCTATACAAGATGGGGGAAGTGTAGAAGGCACAAGGGTCTTCAGACCTGATCAGGGGGATAGAAAATCAGTATAATAACTTTGCTCCAAAATTTCTTCTCCTTAGGCCTTCCCCATGATGTCTTTTTATACCAACTCTAAGGTAGTTTTTTAGTTAGGAATTGGTTGGGGACAGTTGAGGCCACGGGCACTAACAGGTGATCAGCAGGTGAAACCCGCGATCTCCGCCCGAAAATACGGAATTTTTATATTTTTTAAGTGTTTTAATACATATACGCGGGTAAGCTATGTAGAACCCGCGTATACATGCGTTTAACTCAGGGCAATGTCGCGTACAGGGAATAAAACACTGTTTTTTAGATATATGACCAGGTCTGGAAGGAGGGGTTGCCCTAGGCCATGGCTGAAGCATCACAAACCATACTGGTGAGATTTGGAGCTATAACAATGCAGACTGCTCAATGCTAAGGGTGCGATGCATCTCACCTACTACATGCAGAAAGGGCGATGCATACTAAAAATCCCTTCTGTAGGGTTTGATGAGTGAGAGCAGACAAATGGAAGAGGTAGTTGGCTAGGTGGAAACCCAAAGAATCTTCTAGAAACTGCCCATTTGAAACTTGCCTCTCTGAATTCACCCAGGGTTGAGTAAGAGATCATGAAATCTCCAATTGGAACCAAGAAATATCAGAGAAATGACACTAATAAAAATCCCAGAAGCTGACTCACCCACCTGCAAATATCTATATATGGATCCCTCATCCTAGAGATCCACAGGCTGGAATTTTATATTTTGTAAGGAAGTGTTCTTGGTTTCTCTGTGAAACATCATAGTATTGGGTGATCTAGCTTTTCATGAGGTGAAGAGGGCTTTCATGGTGTGAGGATGGCGCTAGGTCAAACCAATGGTTTGTAATCCTCTCTTCTGCTACTTCTATCAATAAAGCTATTTGATTTTTCCTCCATATTCCTGTATATTTATGATTCTTGTATTGATATATCCATTTGTATGGTTGATATACGTCTGATCCTATATTTTTTATGGTTGTAGATCTCTATGCTTTGATGGTATTATGTTGCTTTGGCTCTACAGGTGTTCTTTGAAGAAGGAAAAGTGAGGAAAGAGTGGCAAAGCTCTGTCAAAGGGGAGAGGAAACAAGAAAGGAGCCAAGCGAAAGACTGCGTTTCGTGCTCTCTGCTTCTCTCTCATCTATCTCTCATAAAGGAAAACACAAGTGACTTTAGTTTGTTTGCTTCTAAGATAGCTACCCACCTTAGTGGGACTAGTAACTTTGCTAGTTTTTCCTATAATAATGGGAGAACCAAATATAGATAGAAATGGAAAGGTGAAATCCCAAACTGAATATTCCATCATCGAGTGAAGGAGAAGAGAAACATGAGGGACAAAGAGACTACGTTATAAACTGGATAATTATTCAAAATTTTAATAGTACTCAACCAGGTATGTGACTAGAACCCATCAATTATAATACTCTTGATTGAACAAAAGAATTTTATCTTAAATAATAAGGGGATAACAAAATAGGTAAGGAACTTAAGAATTATCCTTGGATGGATGCCACTCCTTGGCTCATTTACTATTTGTAGTGAGGATAAAGTAGATGAGATCATTCTTGGCACATACAGTTTGAAACCTAGAGAAAACACATTGGCGTATGAGTAACCGCATAAAGATAGCTAATGTTTAAGTATATTATTTCTCTTTATGTATTCTATAAGAATTCAATTTTCCATCGCTAAGCATATAAACCATCTCTCGAGCGTACATGAACCATTGCTCGATAATGACATGCATCACTACGATTGTAGTAAAGAAAAGTAGTAAAGAATTTTCTAAGAGCGTAACTAAGTATTTATTAGATGGCCCCTTCCAAATATGACTTGTGATGGGGGCATTTTCATTTTCCACCACAAATGTGATAGAGGAAATGAATTACAACCAGAGAAAATTGTTGGTTAAAATCTTGTCGTGTTAAATGATCATTGAAATTTCACATACTTGTGCATGTAGGAGACCACCAATGTTTCCCCCTCATATGTGATTTGCATTCTAGCGAGTTGGTGAGCTTGTTCCCAACCTCTTGTACTCTCTCGATCTCCACCTAAATTGAGTACCATGTTTTAATTTATTATTATTTTCATAACATTATTTTTAAAAGTTTCATACAATTGTGAATCAAATGCCCACGTCAAACCTATAAAGATTTAGATGTGCGAAAGAGCAGTTGCATAAAGTCGTGAATCAGTGTCGAGTGAAAGATGTGCAAAGGATGGGGTGCACATGGTACTTTATTCCATAGACGTGAAATTAATTTAATTACTAGAAAAAAAACTTTAATTCATAATGTAATAAGCACAACTCGAGAGAGTGATTTTTAAAATAGAAATAATGAATATTTTGTGGATTATATACTTATTAATATTATGAAATACTAGATTAAGTGTCATTTTAATGCATGTGAACAAGTAGTGTTCTAGAGGAGAACATATGTGTGCAACAAAGACGGGAAATGTTGATATTTTGTGTGCATTTGATACATTGAATAAAGACAGACACACACACGTACTTAGTAAATTGAATGCAGAAAGGAATGGTATTTACCCATATTGGTGTTTTCTGTTAATACGAGGACAAACATCAAAATGATAATAAATATGAATGGTAGCTTTATCTTCGATATAAATATTTTGTAACATTTTTCAGACGCAAAATAATAGCAAGTAGTATTGTGTAGGGAAACAAAAAAGAAAGCATTTGAAATTGCTACTACAGTGAGGGAAAACACCATTTAACATTAGAATTCATTCAAAACAAGAAATAAACGACTTCTATCAAACTAGAGAACTTAAGGAACAAAAACTAACTATTTGTATATTTGCATCCATTATGCTAATTAACTAGCCATCATTTAAAATGTATCCAAACTTGACATAAGTAATCTCATTACAAGCTTTGCACAAGAAAAAGATCCTATCAATATTATGCTTCCCGAATTCTTAAAAAACTTAATGTTCTGAGTCTTCAAATGTTAACCTGTAATAACATCCTCTTGCTATGAAATTCAACGATATTGAATGCATATGTACATACAATACATTGCAATGGAAAGGTTTACTATCCTTACTTTGCACACTCTTTCTCTTGCAACTGCTATTATTACTTGTGTCAAAACTATAAGCTAACTACAATTGCATGCGTTTACTCCGCACTTTTCCACTGCTTTAATATCATGGTTGTAGGTGTCATGAGAAACAATAATTTACCATATAATATAATTTTGAACTACATGTGATCATGATAATCAACTAAGAAACTATCAATGATAAATGTGAATATAAAAGCGTCAAAGTGGAATTGGTTTAAAAGCTAGGAGTATTGTAGATCTTCTGTATTTTTTCACTACTACTAGCAACCATGAATTAATAGATACAACACTCAGACAATATTAAAGCCATGGATGTAATTTTATGCCACCTCATCTTCGGAGATAAAAAATTATATACGACAATAAAATCTCGCACAATGATCCAATATTTCAAATGCAATTTACAAAAAGAAAATGTTACATGATCTATTCTTCAAAATACATATTCGATTAGAAAAGGCTTCTATTTATATGAGAAAATAGTTTCTTTCCATTCTCCACTAATGATTTCAAATTCTTTGCAACTCATTTCCCTATAAATCACCACCTATTACGTTTTTGTGTCTGACATGTGTCACAAAAACTTTATATCGAAGATAAAGCTAGCATCCAAAGATTTTTATCCTCCAAATGGATGTCTTGTTATTAATATTTAATTCACTAATGTAAAATGTAAGAACATGTGTGCCAAATAAATTTTCAGACGGAAAGTTTTTGTACAAGACCATGACATTGCGAATGAAATCTACAAAAAAGAGAAAAAGTTACACATTTCACTATTCTAAAAATTTAATCGAGACAAAATGAGTTATCTATACCATTCCAAATAACATATTTTCCTCACTATACTAGCTATTTCATATGCTTGCAGACTCGTTTCTCTAGAAATAAAGTTTTTTCTCCTATCTTTTATCGCCATGATGTGTATCCTCTGATTAATAGAAAACATTATTGTGGGTAAATAGTATTCCTCTCAACATTCAATTCATTGACTACACATTTTTTCACATGTTTAATCAATATACTAGTGCGTAGATAGGATGAGAAAACCACACAAACATTCAAATATCAAATCTAAAAGCATGATTTTCAAAGCATTAAAATATTAAAACTAACGTATATTTTCCAAATGAAGGCAAAAATATATGTGCGGAACTGCGGATGAAATTCATTTTGCAAAGGAATATTTCAATCTTTCATTGTGAAAACCTCTGCACTAAACACAATCTATTAATAATAAAATAATCACTGGTCTTGTGTCAAAGTGTGAACAAAGCTTTAGAGCTTTCATTTTCCTAACCTCCACTCTCCACAAAATCTACTAATAAAAAAAATGAAGTGTGCCTAATGACATAGAGATAACCATAGTAATAAATGAGGCACAGAAAATTGCATGTGTATTATCTACACAACTTTGTGCAACTTGTCTTCCGCATAGCTAGATCTGTAAAAATTTTAAATGGAAAATAGTTTAAATAAATTTCATCTCTATATAATAAACTCATCTTTGCACCACCATTCTCCCACACATACCCTATCCTCCACACATATTATCTCAATATTTTGATTCCCGTCCTCCCATACATACCTTGTTCTCTGCACATCCTTTATTTTTCACACACTCACAACTTTATGCAATTATTGTTCCACACAATTATATTTGTAAAAGTTTTAAATAGAAAAAAGTTTAAAATTAATTTTGTCTCTCCTAAATAAAGTCATCTCTGTACCCAAATTCTTTGGAACGTAGTCTATCCTCTACAAAATAAAATCTTCATACAAGGAAACATGAGGGTGTTTCATACATTCTTTAGTTCACCAAAAATGTCATGACATAAATTGTTACTCAATTGAATCGCTCGTAGTATGGATCACATATTCATTTTACGGTGCAACACTTCTTCCTCACATGGATTGAAAACACAATTTATTTAGTATTGCATAACACAAGTTCAATTGAAAATATAGAATCACTTCCCCTAGTATTTTGTATCAAACTTTGATATTAGTTTGAATATAGCCATGAAACTTTTGAAAATCATTGCAACATGAACATTAAAAAATTACTTTCACATCCAAGAGGCCTACATATAATGCATCGAAAGTGATAAGACATCTAAATCACAAATTGACATCTGAGATTTGAAATCATGTCATTCTTGACACAGTAAAAGATTCACTTTCGTCCACAATGTTAGTGTCAAAGCACTCGTTCCTATCCAAAGGACCTTGTTACCTTGCAAATACTCTATCCTCCACACAATAAAATATTTATGCAAGGAAACATAATAATATTAATTTGATTTTTCTTCAGCACCACCCCCCTTCCTATGCAAAGGACCAAAAGTTGCATTAATTTTGGCATCATTGAGTAGAACAGTAACAAAACAATATCAGTATCAGAGAACTCCTACTTATGCAAAGGATCATCATTCTCCCTTTCATACTTTTTGCTCCGCATGGTAAAATATCCCCACAAGGAAACATAATAATATTTATCGTAGATTTGTTCATCTCACACCACCCCACCAGGCCTATGCAAATGGCCTTTAACCACATGAATTCTCACATCATTGAGTAGAGCACTAACATAACAATGTCAGTGTTAGAGAACTCACCAACAAAATGACGACTCACAAAGTTAGTTGTATTTTAATTTTAAAATGAGTTGATAGGAACTGAAAGATGCCGAAAATAAAACACCCTGCCATAGGGGAATTATGTCTTGTCATAGCTCCCTCAGGCAATAAAAAATTATAAATATGATTTTCTGAATTTAGAAAAAGTAATTTTTAATTTATGTAAAAATAGAAATATTAAGCATTTTCATGAAAAAATTGGTAAAAATGCAATATCACAACCAAATAATGGAGAATCAATGCACTTTGACTGTGAGGTTAATGATATAGTCTCTATTAAGGAAGGTGCTAATAATATGCCTTTTGTAATGTGTTATGTAAAATACAATACATATTATATTCATGTTTACAATACAAAATGTAGGTTTGTTTATATGTTTTATTTTAGATACAAGTTTTATTATAATATAATGTGTAGGATTTCAAAATATATATTATATCTATGTAGTGCTTGGATCTGGTGGTTTTGGTCTTTGGACCGTTTAAAATATATTTTATTTAATTTATTTACATTATTATATTTATAATATTTTGATTAATTAAAATAAAATAAAATAAAATAAAAAATATTTAATTAACTAAAATAATTGGTACTTACATATTTTGCAATATCATTGTAATTTAAAAAAAAAGTAAATATATATTTACATTATTTAAGTCCAGTTGATAAAAAGTGAGCAACTTCAACCAATTGAAACTTTTAAATTGTGAAATGTGTTTGCCTAAAATCCCAATCATTGGAAAATTAGAGGGAAGACAAACATAATGGAGTCATATGCAATTAAAATCAAACAAGTTGAAAATAGGTTAAAATTCATGTTAACCAATTTAAACGGAGGGTTCCATAATTTTTTCAAAAGTAAGTGGAGTGTTCTGGCTACAATAATTAGCAACACATCTGGATGAAGCAATTATCTTTACTTCTATGGACATCAACCTGCTACCACTAATTATGCTTATGGCTTATCTTTATATTTCAAGATTGTAAGGTTTATTATAGATTTTTTCTTTTTTTCTTTTTCTTAGTAATTTTTGGCTTTGATGTCCATAAAAGTAGCTACAACAAAGGAGTGGTACTAGGTGGATGTCCCTAGAAGTAACTACAACTAAGATTTTGGAAGGATTAATTATAAATAAATGAAACATTAAAAACAAGACTTTAAAAATGATTACTCATGAGTGGTCCTCCTTCTAGCACTAGAAATATTAATGGCGAAAAATGACCTCATCAACATTAGGGAAAACACCTAGTAAGAGCCCCAAGTTAGAATTTTTCCCATTAGGGATGGTGGTTCCATTTGGTTTAAATGGGTCCAGTTACCATTTTCCTAAAATGAGTTTAAAATAGTCTATATGGACAAACCTAGTTCTAACAATATACTCTACCCACTAATATATGATATTTTGTGTTGGCACTAATAAACAAAGAGAAGGATTTGCCTTCTCATGACCACTTGAAAAAAGAAATATTTCATGGTAGTTGAAATAATGGCTCACCTAAGTCACATGGGTGATGATCTCACGAAAGTGGACTTTTGAAAATGTAAGTATTTAAATCAATATGCAAAATTCCATCTAACATATATGTAATACATAAAAGAAAATCATAATCTATCTTGATTAAAAGAAGGATTAACCACCCTCTAAATTAAGAGAGAGGTAAATGTAGGGGAAGTGTCTTAGATTGGATATAATATTAAGATAAGCTTGCAAATCATAGAAATAGTTCATATAATTTCCAATCTATTAAAAAAAACTGTAATAAAATGTCACACCTCATTTTCTAAATACTCCTATAAATCATGAAATTGTAATAGTGCTAGAGGTAACAATTTTGTATTCTTCTTACCACTGGTAATGCCCCTTCTATTAAAGTATATGGAAGCATACCTCCATGTTTATTTTCTTTTTTCTCATGGTCATCCTTCAATTGTATCCTTGGTTTATTTTATATATATCATTATAATGGTATTAGTTTGGTTCCCTAACCATACAATCATTTTATGGCTCCTATAGCGCTAGGTGTTTGCGCTCCCAACGTGGATATATTTCTAAAGTATATGATTTTCCATGATATATGTATTTCAAAGGTGTATATGTTTTGAAGGATTTAAACCCTCTTTTACTTGTCCCTGTCCTCACCTATCCCTCAACCATTCAATGCTTGCCAACTCACAACCTTCATGTCACTGTCACACTCCTCCTCTGCCTCGTTCCACTTCTCGAGTTTAACAAGATCGATGGTTCTTGTGGTATTCCCCTAGATCCATGGTCCTCATATGCTTTCTTATACCCTAACCCTCTTTTGGAATTATAACTTTCATTGAAAAAACTATTATGTTTCGTTGTGGTGACGAGAGGTGCACCTTGGCTACCTGGCCTCTGCTAGGCTATGGAGGTGGCACACCCTGCATCCCTAGCTCTTTCAGTGAGCATGCTCTCAACATGCCTCTTTCCTCAGCTAATAGGTTGATTTCAGCTAAGATTACATTTATATATTTTGGGTTGAATTATTATCAGTTTTATGAGTTTCATGGTTTCATTCATTCTTCTTTGTTTTTGTCGTGGTGCAGGACCTCGCGAAGATGAAATGTTGATGGGTGTTTTTTATGAGGTTGCTTCTCTCACTTCCCAAGTATGTCAATTGCAAGACCCTCCCAACTTTATTGTTTTTTTTGTTTCCAAGCACCTGTGTGCCTATCTTATTGAGGTGTGGTTGATTTCTTTGTAGGTAAACAAGGTTTCCCCTTCCTCGATAGTGCTTGGCCCAATGAACTTTGCTTACCTGGGGTGTAATAATAATATGTGTGCATAGGTAAAATATTTTTTCTTCAACCTACTTAGTAGAATTTCACTTAGGCCCTCAATACAATTCTTGGGTAGCATTTGTGATTTTTGCATTTGGCTCTTATGACTGGACCTCATGTATGCAGAAGAATTGTTCTCCTCTGGACATGAATCACTGGTAGTAGTGGTCACTTTCTTGCATATATTTTTGTGAATTATAGGGGGTTTATACCCTTTCTCAGGTTATTTTTATTAGCCTTTTCCGGTTTAAGGATTTCCCAATAACAATTCGACTCTTCCTTCTCTATCGTTTTTCTGTATACTAGCATACCTTGGGTCCTCATGCACCTGTTGGTTCTTCCCAGGTGGGTATACTTTGCATGGTCCACTCTCAAAGTAATTTATTCTTGTCTACTATGGATCTTACTATCTTATCCATCTTAGTGTGCCATCATCGCTCTAGTTCCTTGTGGACTTTAGTCTAGGCTTGTTGTGGTTGCCTTAATATGCATTAGGGACTTTTGGTCAGGATCCATTTTTCAAAGGGGTTTCTAAGAAGTGATGTCCTTGCACTAGCCCTATATGTATGATGAATCTCGCTACTTTTTCACTCAGCATTACTGGACCATTGTTTCAAAATTTTCTTTAGTTTTGATGTAACCGTATGCTACTTTGGTTTTTATGATACTAGTCCCTATGATGGACTTTAGTCCTAAAATTTAAATGGTTACTTTAAAAGGCTTAATGCTTCTTTTCTTCAACATGATTTGTGACACTTGAAGTTTCTAGATTAGTTAATCTTTTTGGATTGTACAATTTTCATTTATTTATAGTTTGTGATGAGATGGGAATTTCCATGTAGTTTCGATACTCCTCTTGTAGAGTAATGAGTTCCATAAAATGATATTCAAATTGGTGGTAGATTCGTTGTGATGAAGATATGTTCTTATTTAGCATTTTTCATGTAATAAATAATAAAATTTATTATCATAAGAACAACTGGATTATCATGCATTTGCATTATTCACGGGTTCATAGTATTGTACATTCCCTCATTTACTTTTATATTTCTACAACCAGAGTATTCACTGCTTTTATTTGGTGATGATAGTGTAATTAGTTACTGTTTTTTCATGCTACCAATTACTATCTCTTACAATTTAATAATGTTATTGGTTTCATATCATTTTGAGTGAATTTCACTCCTGTGGAGTAGGAATGATATCCTATGACTTCTATATACTCTGGTTACATGCGATTTCCATGGTGTTTGGTCAATTATGTATGTTAACTTTATTTTATTTTCTCCAGTTTTCATGCAACAAGACCTACTTCCAGGAAAACCAATCTTGAGTGAAAGTGAGTCTTGTTTGACTATATAGTTACACTCTTCCTATTACACATGTTAGAGTTGACACTTGTTTTGTTTCTTCCATACTCGCTTCTAAAATTAAAGATTATGGTCGTAAGATGTGACTTAGTCCTAATCTTCATTTCCTGTCACCTTTGGACAACGAGCTCGACATTGTTAGAACGATATGCCTGAAGCCTCCCACCCAAATGGAAAGAAGAGGTACTGAGTGAAGGATTTGGGATTGTAGGATGGCCTCTCCATAATATTTATTACATAACTACAAAGCATATGATTATCTATATGTTATTCATTGTATAACTTTAGAACATAAATTCCTCTATGTGTTAATCATTAGACCTGACAATTTGCTACTACCAGCCATAAATTCTTCTAATAAATCAATTTCAGATTTTTTTTCCCTATTACATCTCCTTTACCTTCGACATACCCTCTGGCTTGGACACTCACAAACCATTCATCTCAAATTGAATTACCAGGCAACATGAAATTGTAACATTCTATAAAATATAATCAAAATACTATAGTTATGTTGAGGGTAATTTACAATACAATTCAATACAAATGAGTTACTTTCATTTTCCTAAATTGGTCACCCTTTGAAAATTTAGAGTCATACCAAATAACATGTAATAGGATCACCTATTCTTTACTTCTTTTATTGTAAAATTGAATTCATCCATAATTCATACCATGCAGAAGAAATCCATATCAAACCTTTTATTTACCACCTAATTATAAAATGAGAATTACACATAACCAATCATAACAATAAAATCTAACTGATGAAATCGATGGAGATGCAGCGTGGGAAAATTCTTTCCTCCCAACCATGAACCAAGTGCCCTCTAGTTTCCCCCGAGATGAGAAGCTTGTTTTATTCCTTCAACCACCTCATTTTGATTCCCAATTCATGCCTCATATAAATGATTGTCAACAAATGCTTCTTTGATAGCATCCTGCCTTTCAAGGGTCTGCTTATCCACTTAGCCTAGGTTGTTTCCTCTTTTCCTTATTAAAAGTAAGAAAATATTTTCTTTTCTCCAACAACTCAAAAATATGCTTCTCTCCCACATATTTACTCGCTCAATATTTATCTTCAAATGAGTGGATAATTATCTGAATATCTAATTTTTCAGATTCACAAGCTTCCCTTTCCCACATTTTCTCTCTTAGCATTTGAATTATTTATTATAAAAAGTTTTATCTACATTCAATTTTTCTTTATAGTTTCTTCGAGCCAGTTACTATTTGGTTGTGTTAGATTCTTTCCATGACTAGCCTACGTAGTTAACCAAGGGGTTAAAACGGGGGGGGGGGGTTGGGGTTGGGCCCCCCCTTTTTTTTGCTGATTACGCAGGGGGGGGGTCATAGGGGCCCCCCTCTACAGGTCCGAGGTAACACCGTGGGTAAATATTTTTGGACTCTATATTAGGTTGGGCGGAACTACCTATGGTTTTGTGCATGGTTTTCACACATCATTTTGGACACGATGGTTTTCGGTCCACTGTATTGGATGCTTCAGCATGTATAAATATGTATTTTAACATTGAAAGAAACATAATGTAAAATAAAGCTGGTAGTCCCAATTTTGTGATCCATGGGAAAATCTTTGTGTATATGTGTTTTATGTGTTATGCTCTCTGGTGAGCTCCAGTATTGTAGCAATAATGCTACAACTCCTGGGGCTTCCTGTCTCTCATTTTATCAACCCGGTTGTTCGTACAAACTTGGAAGCGACGGTGCTATATGCACAAGTACTAGCTCTTGTCGCAGCTGTCACTTGGTCAGCTGGCACAAGTCCGCTAGGGCTCAAGCCAACTTCTATAGGCTCACAGAAGAAGCTTTATCAATGATGGATGAAAGCTAGCTCAAAGAAGACTAGTCTACTTGACAAAAATGAACTAAAAGTAATTCAACGCATGTAACCCTAGGAAACCCTAATTTGACTAGTCTAACCTCTATAATGCAATGAGGATGGGTAATACTTCTACCAATGCTGCTACTACCTTTAATAAGTGAAAATGCATGGATCTAAACTACTTGCATCATAAAAGACATGGTTTTGTACTTTTTCATTAAGTGGGTGGAATGATTGCGATTTTATGCTTATTAGGGTTTGGTTGTGCAGGTGGGGTGGAGAAGGAAGGAAAGCGTGGGATAGGTTGGGAAGGCTAGGTGAGGTCCCTATGGACCCTTTCCATTCATCCACAGAGGTTTTCCATGTTCAAAAGCTCGACAACCGCGTGAATGACCTCCTATAGGATGTCTGCAGGGGATCCTACAGGATACTCAGGGTTTTCTACAGGATGTCTCTAAACTGCTACAGGATGATCTACCGTGAAGGATTGAAGTGATGGAGGGGTGATGGAATGGTAGGAAGGGATGTGTGAGGTAGGGATCAGGCTGGTGATGGCACAGAGGCGGAAGGATGAGATGGGAAACGGGTGTAGGGAGTAGGTTGAAGTGATGTCAATGAAGGGTCAAGGAATGAAGCTACGTGAGGACTGGAAGACTTTGAGGAGAGGACAGAACGCAGTATAGGTCAAGGAAACGTGGTTGCATGCAGGATCAAAATGGAAAGGATGGTAATGAAACGAGAGGGAGAAGAGTGTAAATGAAACAAATGATCAAAACTGTTTATCAAACCGGAAATGCATCAACCTACATTAAGTGTGCCATGATTTCATTGAACAGTAATCCAAAACGCAAAGAGAAATACGTATGGGGTTGTGATGAAGAGATGTGTGATAAGTGTAAATGACAAGGAAGCATCTAAATCCAAACCATAACTGTATCAAACAAAGTAATGCGTGTTTTTGGTGGTCTGCTATGAACTGCACCCTAATCTTCAAAAGAGATGGCAGTGAGCCTTAACAACCGTTTTGCTGGAGCTCCAATTGATGGTATTAATCCTCTGCTACACTAAGCAAATAGGAACAACTGCATCATAAGAAAAAATCTATCCTACTCATACGAAAATCAAATCACCAAACTACTGAAATTCGAATTGCATGAACAGAGGAAAACTTCAAATGCTGGGAATAAAATAGAAACAACACTACAGCAAAGGGGATCTATGGCTCTCAGGTTGGGCCCTAACCTGAGAGCTATAGTCTCCTAATAAAACTCAGGAATAGATCACAAACTGTCTTCTTTATTCATAATTCGAAGTCATGCCAAATTGGCTTACAGCAAAAGAACAAAACTGAACTGCTTCAAAATTATAATGATAAACCGAGAGATTCAACAACCTATCTAAGGCTAAGGCCTCCATATTTATACAAAAAAATGATGATCCGCCAAGTAGCCTTGATTCTAGGAGCTCGGCTGTCCAACTGGAGTTTAACTGCCGATTTGTGAGGCAGTCAGAACTGCTGTTCTGGTAGAACAGTTTCTGACTGCTGTTCCTGTAGGACAGCTGGCTGCTTCTAAAGCTCGGAGGGGAGATTGATTGGAGCTCGGAGTTCTTGGTGGGAATCACGAGGAATGCCCCAAGACCGTGGACATCACTCCACGAAATCAGCAGAGCCACCTCATTGTCTCCTTGTCTCCTCTTTCGTTGTCTCTTGCTCCCTTTTTAATGCCAAAACCTGGGATCATAATGCATTAGTCACGTAGATAAAGTGCCTAACCTTCTTCCTACAAACAACATGAATAAACTAAGAAATGCATGCATAAGCAAATAAAGATGAATGGTTTGAGCAAGTAAAATAGGCCAAAATGAGCCCAAATTGTACCAAAATTGGGGCTCATCATCACCCCCCAGCTGAACCATTTGCTCATCCTTGAGCAACTCAATCCAGGTCCTCATCTTTCATGGCTCTTACTGCTTCGCTGGCATCCCAAGGCTCAGTGGTAGTATCCTCTCCGCGGGTGTGAAATCCTACTGTTCTATCTACCTCTGTCCATTGCTGACCATCGTTTTCTTTTGAATTCCCTTCAGTCAAACCCAGACGTAGTGGTGGGCTGAGTTTAAGGCCAATCCAGTTGGCTTGGAGGCTCTGAACGGATTTCTTGTAAAGGGAAACCCTTGCCAAAGCTTCCCTCATTCGGATGGGGGTATGGTATTCTCGGATTTGCAAGCTGTGGCCCAGGGTATTCCATCTACGTTGACAAGAATGAGCAGCATTTTCCCCCAACATCCTTTCCATGTCCTCAAAGTGGGCAATATCTTGGGCTTGTTTGTCCATCCACCTTAAAGAATATGTGGGGTCTGTAGCCAATTGGTGATGTGTGGAGATGAGTGTCGCCGGGTCTTCTATCTCTGGCCTAATCAACAGTGGCTCCTTCACTTCTCAGCTCATGACTGATTTTGCTTCATTTGCCCGTTGGTCTTCATGGTTTAACCATGAGGCCAATGCCATCAATTGCATGTCTCCCAAGGCAATTTTGGGATCCCATGAGACTTCGTTAGGTAGAGCCAAGTTGTGAAGGTAAAACTCCGCCAATTTGGCTTTGTCTTCAGCTGAGCTAGTACTGCATAATTCGGAAAACTGGTGTGGGCTTTGAATTGACATACCTCTCTGTGCCAGGGTGTTTATTTGGATTTGCAGCCATTGATCCTTTAAAAACAACCCATAGGATCTTGCAGGTGACCTGCATTGAATTGCTTCTATGGCCCAGCTGGCCATGCAGGCCAACTATGTTTCCTTTTGCTGCAACTGCTCCTTGATTGCTTACATTGCAATCTTGGCTTGCTGTTGTTCTTCCTGTAGATGCACTATGGTCTCTTCAAGGCTGGAGGGCACCTCCTTTGTGCTTGGTTGTTCTTGCATGACAACCTTGGAGGATGTCGATGCTCCTGCCTTCAGCTCTTTCAGCTGCAAACTCAACCTCTGATTTTCTTCCTGTAGGAACGTTTGCTGGCAATTGGCCACATGTTTAGCCATTGCAAATTCGCTCCTAATTTCCTTGAGCTAGTCCTGTAGAGGTCCTATGTCATCTACGCCCTTAGACTTGGCGATCTGCATCCGTGTGTGAGACCGGACCTTTTCCTCTTCTAATGCAATAAATAATGGTACAGTAAATTTTTGTGGGATGATCTTTCCCGCCTCCAAGAAGTTGTAATAGGAATTCAAATTGGGTGAAGGGGTAGGTTCAGGGATGTGTTCTTTTTCTTCCTCCCCGAGAGGTTCTAGCTCATCCCTCTTTGGTTACGAGGGCCTCTCCTTTTCTCTCTACTCTGTTTCCTGTAGCCGAGTCAAAGTATCATGTAGGACCTTCTCGGCTTGCTGTAGCCGGGTTTTCTCATCCAACAGGTCTACCCTTTCTTGCCACGTATTCTTCCTCGGACTCCCCTTTTCGTAGGTGACTGTAATTTTCAAGGGTGATTTCTCGTTGGAAGACGCAGGTGATTGATCTTTGGAAGAAGCGGGTGATTGCTCTTTGGGAGAAACGGGTGACTGTGCTTTGGGATAAACGGGTGATCGAACTTCGGGAGAAACAGGGGATTGTTCTGTGGAAGAAGCAGGGGTGTCTTGGATGACAATCGGGCTGCTGGATGGTGCCTGTGGTTTCCCGGTTTTTATCCTCACACTTCTCCGGCATTTGAAGTAGAGAGGAGGGTCTCTCTTCCTCTTGCCTTTTTGCACAGGTGGTGTACTGAGGCGAGCTAATACAGCCGCTGCCTCCCTAGCCAGAACGTCCGCCTTCTTCTCCTTCGATTTTGACTTAGCACGACTTCCTGTAGAAGCTGTCTTCGGGCTTCCTGTAGAAGCCTGTTTGACTTTTCCTGTAGTGACAGGTGTCTTGCTCTTTGCTTGTTTTGCTTCCGGGGTCTTCTCTTTTTGTTTGCTGGCGGGTGCTGGAGACGTAACTGGGCTGACATGGCCTGCTCCAGCTTTGTCCCTTCTACTTTTCGTCCTCAGTTCCCTTGCTGACAGGATGGGAGAGTCAACTTTTTCCTCAGCACTGTTTTCTTTGTGCTGCTCCTTCTTCACAGTAGTCTGGGCACTGGAGCGAGCTTTCTTCTTCTCTTTGGCTACTGCTTCTTGCTCTTCGCCACTGGACGTCCCTGTTTCTTCCAGCAATGTTTTTACATCCCCTTCACGTGTTAAATTCCGGAAGGATTCCCACGAGAGGGGGACCTTGTAGGAATGCAGTGCATCCTCTACCAGCAATTTGATCAGCCCATGGTGGGCCACCTGCTCTGGAACACCATCCCTCAGCTTGGTAGCGCACTCCATCAACGATTGCAGCAGGAAATAGGGAAGGCCCAATTTCTGCTCTACAGGAAGATTGACCCGGTGTCTCCATCCAGTGAGCAGTCTGAAATGGTATGCATATACAATGCTGTGAAGGCCCTCACAAGTGATATATCTCATAATTTGCAAGCTGACCTCGTTCCATGGTGGTGTCAAAACTCACCCCGCGTACTCCATTCTTGTCCTCAGAGAATTCTTCGTTGGGTGGAAAGAATTCCTTCTTCGCTTGCTGATTTTGTTTCCGTTCATCTTTGTTCCATGGAAGACCCATGGGAAGCTCCGTGATTCGACTGATATACTGCAGTGTTACCTTGAGGCTCAGTCCTCTGAATTAAACTGTGGCCAGCACTTCGGATTTCGGCCTCAGGCCCCGCAAGAATTCCTCGGCCACTTCCTCATCGTATCCCTGCAACTTTTCACAAAAAGGCATCCACTGTGCTTGTGCAAAAATGTCAACCACTGCCTGGTTTTCTCTCAATATGGTTACATCGGTGGGCTCTCGTCTGATGAACCCACCAGGCATGATGAACCGGGGGTTTGGACTACAGGGGGGGAATATAAGTGGAATGCGG
>APFE031485119.1:0-13018 GCA_000404065.3 Pinus taeda | reverse complement strand
GGTCCCTATAATACTAGTGATTACCCCATTACTATTGTAGTAATACCCCTTATTAATATTGTTGTGCCCCTATTGCCCCCATATTGTTATTACTGTGCCCCATAGAATCCCTCTATTGTTATTTTTGTGGCTTTATATTATTATTGTTAGGTCGGCTGGGTTATATTGTGACTCCTTAGACTCCTATATATAGAAAGGAGGTTTTGGTCATTTGAATCATCCAAGAATTGTTCATTTATGTAATGTAAAGGAGGTTGCCCCCTCGAAGAGGCTGAATTCTAAGGCGTTGATCTATCTTTTCTATCTTTTCTTGAGTTGGTTTCATAACACAGAGCTAGAGTGTCAGAGTCAAAAGCAACGCAGTGGAGGTTGCAGCTGTGCGAGAGGCACAGAGCAGATTGCAACAGTGCAGTAACAGCAGAGGGTCATCACAGATTAGCAATAGAGGTAGCTTCAACATCATGAGGTATCCAGACTGACCAGTATGTCAACTTTTGGGTGGCTTTTTCAGTTGCTTACTTCTCAGCAACTGAGTTGTAGTGTGGCAGTTAGCAGTGGCAGTGTTATGGGCAGCATGATGCAGCATATTGAGAGGGAGTTGCAATACAGATGCAGCGATGACAGTGGCAATGTCATGGGCAGCAGTACAAGATGTAGCAGTGCAATGGATGAAGGGCAGCAGGTTGAGAATTAGCAACATAGAGCACTAATGCCATGGATCACTGTGATACTTCTTTTGGGAAGTATTGCTAGAGCACATTCCTCACTAAGAGAGAATGTTGATTTTGGCTAGCATCGGATGTGCTCTAGCTCCGAAATTTTGTGGAGGGGCTAGAATACATGAGATCTCCAAGACCCAGAAATCGTTTGAATAAATTCCACCCAGATTGTAAGTTATTAAAATAATTAATATTTTTAATGGGGTTCCTAAGTCTAAACTTAAGAAAATAAAAATATCAATGGATATTAATAAAAATATTGGCGAGAAGCTTTTAAGAGACAAGGATCAAGTTTGTTTTAATCTTAGCCATTGATTAGGGACTTAATCACAATCATTGATTCGTCAATAGGAAAAGTATAAGAGGAGGCTTGAGGGTTAGTTGGAGATACACGAAGTTGATCAGTTAGTCCGATTTTTCTGGGGTGTGGTTTGCTGAGAAAATCAAACCAGTGATCTGAGTTGCAGTGAGAGGGGCAGAAGCAAAACTTTGGATTGGAAAGGAGTTTCGAGCCAAAGAGTATGTGGCAGAGAGTCAACAGTAGCATCAGAGAGGCAACGCAAAGGCCTACGCAACCCAAGAAGGGGCTCACGCAGTGCTGACGTAGGCCAAGAGGGTCTCTTGCAGTGTTAGTGTAGGATGTTCGTCAGAAGTCCAAGATTTTGCCGGAGAAGCGAAGTTCTAAGTCGCGAGGGCTGAACAGCGATCTTCCTCCAGCAAATCGATCTAGCAGAAGGGGTGACACAGTCTCCTAGAGGCAAGACGTTGGCCCAAGCAGTGATTGCGCTGGGAGTTTGTAGTGTTTATCGAAGTCATGCCACTCAGTGGATCAGTTGTGACTTGGAGAACAAGGTAAACCCTTGTGTGTATTTCTTGTTGCCGAGATTTCTCTGAAAGGTTAGCCAGTGTGAGAGGCAACCTGTTGTACTCAGATTCTGCTTGCATAATAATACAAACCCTCTATCTATTGCACCCATTTTTCCGCATTGGGATTTTCTGGGGACGTGTTGTCCAAAACTAATGGTGTCCCTTATGTGTTTGTCTCATCTATTATTTCAGTTTATGATCTGTATGTCAGTGTAGTCTGTAGTAAAGTTTTTCATCATTGTTTATAAATTAAATAACTTAATGAATAAAATAACAAGTAGGAGATGCTAAACCAGTGACTGCAGTAGGATTTCTGTGTCTAGTATCACTCTCACGGTCATTAGTACTCTCCTCTGTATCCAATGTAATCTCTGCATCTGCTGATGTGGAGGATGACCCCTCAAGAGTATCACCAACATTAAAAGTGACAGGCTCTAGCACTAGCTCATTAAGATCCAAGTTGGCCAATGCCAACTCAAGACCATTTTCCAAACCCATACCATTAGGAAACACACTCCTAAACCCTTTGCTACTCACTCCCACACACCCACAACAAGAGAGACACATAACAATGAAGAGAAAGCAACACAAATCGAGATTTTAAAGCTAGGTTGCACGAAACGAGGAAACGGGTATGAGTTTCAGAAACGGGAAGTGATACGAAATGCGACCTCCCCAAATTTTGGAAACGGGGAAACGCGAATATATATATATATGTGTGTGTGTGTGTGTGTGTGTGCAATCATAAAGCATAAATGATACATTATAATTTATTACACTTAAACATTAAGATTTAATTTACATCACATTTACTCATGAATGATCACATAATGAAAATAAAAATATCGAAATATCCAAAAGCAACCTTTATTATATATCCAAATCTCAAAATCAGCCTTTATTTATATTAATATATGAGGCTGCAAGTACAATAAAGACTATAAGGCTACAAGAGAGATCCAAATCAAGATTTTCTGCATCCACATCCCATTCTTTAGAAGGACCACTGTTGTATTGGGAGTCTCCTCTTACATAGTCGAACAACCTTAGTGCTCTTGATTTAATACAAGTTTCATACCCTAGTACCCTACATGATCATGATTATTGGGAGTTTCCCCTGCATAGAGGGCTTGGTTCTCTTGATAAAATACAAGTTCCATACCCTAGTACATGATAAAATCCAATGGAAACACTGCAATCCCCCCAATCCTGAAATCCTGAAAAACAGATAAGTCTGCTGGATTTTGAGTGAGATCTAAAAATTCTACTTTCTCCATATGAAATCCAATGAGGACGAAACCACTCTCAAACATCCTGAGTCATTTCATGGTAATGTTAAAAATTTAAGTAAAACGATGAAAATGAAAAATAAAGGAGAATATCACTTTTAATTTAAGAATTTAGCATTACCATGAACTACATATGCCTCAAACTTCCTGATGAATTGCATATCAACACTAGGGCAAAAATTCATTTTTATAACTTTAGACACGTATCTAGAAGCAACTAGAAGCCACTAACATACCCTAAAAATAAATTAAAAAACAAATTAAAAAAAAATTAAAAAAAACACAAGTTAATGAGAAAACATGGGTCGTACGGCCGTGAAACGCGTTTCCGACCGTATTGGCCACGTTTCCGTTTCGAGAAACGTGGTCAGTACGGCCAGAAATGCGTTCACGACCGTACCAAACGCGTTTCCGCGTTTCGTACCAGTTTTCGTACGGAAACAGACCTCTGTACCACGTTTCCTGCAACATAGTTTTAAAGAGGTGTGACACCCTATCAAGAGGGACATGTGTCCCAAATCATGACATGCTGCTTAGGAGAATCATATTTTCTAGGTCCACGAATCTCTCGTGTTTGGACACATTCGACCCACGAATCGGAGATGTGTCCCTCAAGAATCGTGTCTGACACATGGGATTTGAGACACATGGAGGGGGCAAGACAAATCTGGTTACTTAGGCATCTAGGTGTTAGAAAATCGGAAAGGCAAAAAGATTTTCTCTAGTTGATAATTACTTGTGATATCTTTGAATTCTTATTATCTTTCTTATGTTCCTTTTTATCTTAGTTCATCAAGCAATTACCAAAATCAAAACACAAAGATCAAGGACACTAGATGTAGGCACTCAACCAAGGTTAAAACCCCTATATAGGGGGGAAACCCAATCAAGAACTCTTCCTTCAGTAATTCAAAATAAGATGGACCAAGACCCTAGACCAACAGACCTTCCTCCTCCACCAAGTCATCCCTCCAAGATGATTCAGTAGTCTCTTCTTATCCAGCAACTTCAGCCCAACAACAATCCAAAAATTCAACTTCCCAACTACAGAATTTCGAACCCCAACAATAGAACTTCGACCAGCAACAAAACTACAATTTTGGCCCCTCTAGCAGCTCAACAAATTCACACGTGAGAGAGAGAGAGAGAGAATTTCTACTTTTGGTGCTTAGGAGAGACCTTCTTCCTTTTCGCCAGCCTTCTTCCTCTTCTTCCTTGAAATTCGCAATTTTTCTGGCCCCAGAAGATATATATCGAACTTGGTGAGTGAGTACTCCAAATGAGGTCAAGTTGTTGCCTTTATATAGGTGTTTTTACCCCTCAATTTAGGCCAACTTGTCCAGTTTGAGGCTGACTTGGTGGAGGAGGCCTAGAAGACTTAATTTACATTAAAATAATTTTCCTTCTTGACAAATAAATCCCAAGAATGGTTTTTTACATTATGACATGGACAAGGACACTTGCCATAAACCCTAGAAGCCTACAATGGAGGCTTTGACCTGTAAACAAATTACCCAAGCATGTAACCCATGCTTTAATAAATCAATTTCTTTAACAATAGAATTTATTTTTCTTTCTTTTAATAAATAAATTACATCATGACTAGAATATAATTATGAAGTCTGACACCAGTTACATTCTTCAACACTCCCTCTTAACTAGGGAGGTATTCATAATTACATATATATAAAGGTACATGGAAGATCTCCAAAATGAACTACAAAGAATTCTAGCACACTCAATGTTGCAGACTAGAAACCTAACCAAGGTATTTTATCCCGGTGGGACTAAGATGGACTCAAGCTTTCAGCCAGTCTAGGTACCATCAGGCTTATTTGCTAACCATCAAACCAGGGATCTAGGTGTATCCAAGGTTGAAGCTCATGACCAACACCACCCACCCTCTTCAGAATCTAGACATCAACACATAGGCCGGCCAGATGTCCTCCCAAGCATCCACCATTAGATTCTTCAACTCTCCCTATCAAACTAGATATATCCTTTTGTCCAAGCATGCTTTCTAAGTGTTCATCCTTCTTTTATGGAGAGCTTGTTCAAACATAAACCCCAATCAGCAAGAATCTTTCAAATATACATATACAAGTAAACCCAAACCTTCAAGGTTCTCAATCATCTTGATTCATATTCAACTATTTGGAAGCTTTCCTTCTTTCATTTCTTCAGTAGCACCAAGACATCTTCAATATGCCCTCCCTCTCATTTGGGAAGATGTACTCTTTTATTCTAACCATGCTCCCTCGTAACTTAGGGAGATCACCAATTTTTCCTTCTATAACATTAGAGAAGCTTCAACCTTTCATGACTTCATCAAGGTCATCATCATCATCCCTATAGCTTCCTTCATCATATTCATCATTATTTTTCAATTACAAATATCCCCAACATCTTGAAGATTATGTACATGCAAAACTTTCATAACAAGTACAACCAAATACATATAGAAGTATGAGGTCAATTATGTCAAATTCTTATAATGGAAGCATCAAAGCATTCAAACTTTGGACATCAAATACCTAAACCTAGTTAGGTTTATAGCAAAAAGTACATTCATAACTTCTTGCTTGGGTTTTTATCACAAACCCTAGATTATAAGACTTAAAGCAATTCAATCAAGATATCAGTTTTGTTACATCTAGGGCATCAATATTACTCTCAGAGATATATGATAGACTCTACTATGATTTATTGCAAACCCTAGATTCCATCTTCGAGATACAAAGCCTTAGATATCAATAACTCAATCAAATGACAATCTTACAATACATCTAAGGTTTCAACACTATGTTAATACATGTCAGACTTCTACTGGGGTTAGTTGTAAACCCTAGATGTTAAAACTAGATCATATTGAAAAATTAAAAACAACATCATCATCTCTTAGAATATCAGTCTCTACTAGGGTTTTATAGACTCTAGAAACTAAAACACAAGTATCAATTCGGTTATCATACTTGCATGTAGATTTCTAGGATTTCATGCACTAACATCTCATATCAACATTCATATGTACTAAGTAAATCCAGGACACAAACATCAATACATCAAAGTTAGATATACAACAATTTCATTCAGACTAGGGTTTTGATCATATGACCTTATTTTAGCTAATACAAGGGTCTTACTTATTAAACCTACTTTACCAAACCCTAAAGATCTAGGTTTTCAATACATAACTTAGACATTGACAGCAAACCCTAGAGGGCTAGGGTTTCCATCATAACAATATCAAAAACTCTAAACATCAAGACAATAGGATTTCTAGACTTCATCAACAACCCTAAGTAGGCTCAGGTTTCATCAATATAACCTTAAATTAGGGTTTTACAGTGAACCTTTTTAGGGTTCCACAAAAATGATAATATAATGAGGGAAGATTCAATCTAATGATTTATCACCCTAACAAGAATCTTTGTGATTCAAAACCCTAGACATAGTGATGTTAGTAATGTAAAGCAAGAATTTTAAAGAAGAATGATCGTACCTTTTAAGTTTTATATGAAGAGAACTTTATAATAGAACTTACAGTCTAAGACATATCTTGAATTGTTCTTACGTTGTAGGACATCAAAGCTTGAAGGGCTTCTTTTGCACTAGATCTTCTTCCATGCTTCAAGTCTATCCTTTGAAGGCTTCTTCATAGCCTTTGAGCATTTAGTAAGCTTTCCTAACCAAGGAAAATATAAAGAAAAGATTATTAGCTTACAATACAAATACATTTTTGATATGAGAGAGAAACCAAACATAAAAGAGGAGACAAGGTATAAGATACTTATCTTTTGGTAAAATGGTGAAGGCTCCCTCTTAATCCGATCTTTGAGGGATACCTACAACTCATCAAAATTTAAAAGAAAGATGTTCTAACAAGGCATGTTAGACCTACAAATTCTAGACATCAAATCATAAAGGAAAACAAATAAAAAATAGAAGACTAAACGCGAAATGTGAGAAAGAGGACTTAGTAATATAAGTCCTTGACTTTCGATTCTTTAGTCTTATTCTTCTTGGGTGGAGCTTCATCGATAACATTTGCTTGATCCCTATCTCTCTTCTTATTCTTTGGACTTTCAGGACAATGACTTTTATAATGACCCACCTTGTGACAATTGTAACATTCAATCTTGGATAGGTCAACATTCTTCTTTGGTCCTTTGAACTTTTTGAAGGTTCCTTTCCTTTTGTGATGAGCGGAATAAGCATTAGACGTATTTTTTCTTCATCCTCCTTGTTGTCTACTAACGATACTCTAGCTTCTTCTTGACTGCATGCATTCCACATTTGTTCAAATGTTGGAGTATCCATCCAATTGTTTAGTCCTGATGCAAAGGCACTCAAGATTTTGGTAGTCCTAGAAGAGCAATGATTACAAGCTCCTTTTCTAGAACAACTTCATCTATTGCTTGGAGTTCATATATGATTCTAGATATCCTTATAAAGTAGGATGATATAGTGTCATATTTTGTCATCTTAATAGTCCTTAATTCATTCTTGAGGCTTGCTAGACCAATGTTCTTGATGGTGAACAATTTGGAAAGAGCCTCATACATTTCTTGAGCAGAATTTATGTTGATATGTATGGAATTAGGTTATCCTTAACTCCATCCACTATAAGGTTCGTAGCCAATATTTCGATTTCTCTAAACTTTGTTTTTTATGCTTTGCTTGATTCATTTGTAGGTTTCTTGATTTTTCTTTGAACGAGATCCAAAACTTTGTTCTTTTCAAGAATTAGGTTTATCCTCTTTTTCTAGGCCCTGTAGTTGGAGGCTACTTCTAGTTCGTTTTCTCCCTTCATTGAGTTTGACATAGTTCTTGAAGGTAGTAGCTTTGATATTTTATATGGTCCCTTTTAATGAACATTCCTTCATCACTTTTTCCTTAATAGATCTTTTAACCTACCTTTTTTTTCTTCCTTCTTCACCTTGGCTCTGATACCATGTTAGAAAAGCGGAAAGGCGGAAAGATTTTCTGTAGTCGATAATTACTTGTGATATCTTTGAATTCTTATTATCTTTCTTTAATTCCTTTTTATCTTAGTTCATCAAGCAATTACCAAAACCAAAACACAAAGATCAGGGACACCAAATGTAGGCACTTAGGCTGGGCTAAAACCCCTATATAGGATGGACCAAGACCCTAGACCAACAGACCTTCCTCCTCCACCAAGTCAGCCCTCCAAGATGATTTAGTAGTCTCTTCTTATCCAGTAGCTTCAGCCCAGCAAAAATCTAGAAATTCAACTTCCCAGCTACAAAATTTTGACCCCCAGCAACAGAGCTTCGACCTAGTAGCAGAACTGCAATTTCGGCCCCTCCAGCAACTCAGCAAATTCACACATGTGAGAGAGAGAGAATTTCGACTTTTAGTGCTTGAGGGAGACCTTCTTCCTTTTCACTAACCTTCTTCCTCTTCTTCCTTGAAAGTTGCACTTTTTTTGGCCCCAGAAGATATATATCGAACTTGGTGAGTGAGTACTCTAAATGAGATCGAATTGCTTCCTTTATATAGGTGTTTTTGCCCCTCAGTTTAGGTCGACTTGTCCAGTTTGAAGCCGACTTGGTGGAGGAGGCCTAGAAGACCTAATTTACATTAAAATAATTTTCTTTTTTGACAAATAAATCCCAAGAGGGGTTCATTACATTATGACATGGACAATGATACTTGACATAAACCCTAGAAGCCTACAATGGAGGCTTTGACCTATAAACAAATGACCCAAGCATGAAACTCCTGCTTTAAAAAGTCAATTTCTTTAACAGTAAAAATTATTTTTCTTTCTTTTGATAAATAAATTACATCATGACTCAAATAAAATTATGAAGACCGACACTAGTTACATTCTTCAACACTAGGAAGAATCAAATAAAGAAACTTCTCTAATTGTGAAGAATCCTAATGCCTTAAGGCCACTTTAAGTAAAAGGTAAACAAATGATAAATAAATTGAATGATTAAGCCTAGTCCACCCAATGATGCCATCATGCATATGCACTCATGCATGCACCCACATAAAAACACATCAGCACTCTCAGACATGCCCATGTACATGTGCAGAGGCAGATAGTGTGTGTGAGATTCTTGTATAGCATTCATGATTTATCTTACAAGACAAGAGGCTAATATGCAACCCCAACTCCTAAACAGTGTAATATACCTAGGCTATATTACTACTAACATATAAACATTTAGTATGTCATAGGTCCTGTTGACCACTACATGTCAACTACCCATAGCAGTACACCCCCTTTTTTTGCAAAAGGGGTAGCGCCTGATCGATATGTCCATGCCATTCAACAGTCATCATCGACCCGATCATGTTATATTGTAAACCCAGTCTGCATGTGTAAATTGTAAATAATCTTAGCAGATCTGAGTCATGTATGTAAATTGCCTAGGTAAACCTAATTTTCTAGTGATAATCTACGTTCCAGAAGGTTTTTTGTCTCATCGATCCATGATCAGCAAAGTTTTCCTTCAGCCTAACCCCAAAGTCGGAATGAATTGTCATTAGAATCTTAGGTGAATCCTTGTGTGCTTCGAGTCTATGTAAAAGTAATTTGGAAATAATCCTAATTATTTGGTTAGGTTATTTCAAATTGCTTGATCTGCTAGATTATATTTGTCGAAGCACTAGGTGGTCTATGAGAGTCTATGTCAAATGGGTTTCCCCCTTGAGATGTAAAAGTGTAAAAGTCATGATGTAAAGTGTCTTGAGGGTTAGAAAATGTTTTATCCCCTCATAAGTCCTAAGTCTTAGGTCCTAGGTGATTTTTCCCAAGGCTAAGTTCGAGGATTCAAAAATAAAAAATAATAAAATTAAAAAAATTATAAAATAATAAAAATACTAAAATAAAAAATTTAGATTAAATAATTTGAAAAATTAAATTAAAAATAATAATTTAATTCAAGTTTTGAGTAAATAATTCAGAATTTTAATTTTTTAATATATTAAAATGCATTTAAAAATTCAACGGATGAGATTAAAAGAGATTTTGATCTTCATCGACAGTCGAGATCATTTTAACATGGATCACTCGAACTCGCCGTTGGGAATTTTTCCTTTAAATAGGGTATCTGGGGTCATTTGAGATCATTCGATCTGTGAGTCTTGTGCTGAAGAAAGCTCTCTTGTAATCTTGTTTTTGTGCAATAAAGAAAGACTTTGGGGTTGAAATCTTGCTGGTGTTACTCTCCTGAAATGTTGTAAGCTGTTTCATTTTTCTGCATAGGTTTAGTTTCAGCCATTGGTAATAGCTTGATGAAGAGTGATGTTGAACACAGGTATCTTGTTTACTCACTAGGGTTTGAATGGTAATAGAATTTCTTAAAATAATGGCAGGTATCTCCATTGGATTTGCATTTTAGTACTATTTTTTCCCTCTTTATTGATAGTTGAAGTGAGCTGTGTAGGAAATCTAGATTGTGAAGATCAACAGGCGTTTGGGGAAGTTCTCAGCTGAACCAACGAACTCGCAGAAAGCATTTTCTTGAAGAGCCTAGCTAGTTTCAATCCTGGGTTTATCATTTAAATTTATCTTTTGAATGCATGAGAGATTTTCTGAAGTATCTCATAGTAAATCTAAAATTCTGAAAATATTTATGTGGATTGTTGACAAATTTGGCTGCTTAGAGTCGTAAAATTGTGAATACTGTAATTATTTAGCTAGTTCTTAGGGTTTTTAGGGTTTCATTTTTTTATTTTTGCAATTTTTAGGTTCTAGCTTGTTTGTTTTCATTGTTTTCAGGTTGTAGGTTGCAGATCCGAAGTCGAAATTTGATTTTTTTGAAAGCCAGATCTAGGCCCTGGAGGGTAAGATCTGGCCCCAGAACTAGCCTTTGCAAGTACGTCGTTTTGCAATCCAAGGTTTTAGATCTTTGTTCATCTGGAGGTGATCTTACAGGGGTTTCTGAGGCAGGACATATAAATTTTATTCAGAAGTCTTTGAGGGTTTTTACTGCTAAATTTAAAGTATAGATATAATCTGGAATTTTTCATTTTTTCTGGAGAAATTTGAGGTTTCCAAGCCATTTGTCTGCTGGAGCTTCATTTTCACAAGGAAATTTCGAAATTTTTTAGGGTGTGCACTGTTCAGATCTCCAGATTTGCGTCCATCAAACTACTGGCCATTCAAATTTCACTCATATCTGCAACTCCATTTGCTTTCACACTGCTACGCTTTCTCTGCTTTTCTTCAAACGCTGCTACCTCCTTCCTTTAGTTGCCATTAACCTGCACCATTCAAAATCTGCAGGATTGCTCCTCGACTTCCAAACATCCTCAAGTTTCCACATTTCTCCCGCTGTTCATTCTCCACCTGCAAACGACCGCTTCACCATTCCAGCGGTTTCTCATCCCTATCCGTGCGAATTCCTTGCATCCCCTCTCGCAGCTCTTCTCCAAACTTCGTTCCTCTCCTTACGCAGTTGTCATCCCGCAGCCATTCTTGCGTTCTCAGCTGCGTGGTTGCTCGTTTTTCCTTCCTTTCCGCTATCACTTCCACGCATACTTGCAGGCAAACTGCATCTTCTCTCACACCGCAATAACCCTCACCTGCAAATTCGATCCTCTGCCGCCAGTTCACAGTTCCTCCCTCCGTCGACTTTTCCTCACCCACAGACCTGTACACGCAGCAAACAAAATTCAAAGCATTTTGGTTTCTTTTGAGTTGCGTCTTATGATTTAGCTTAGGGTTGGTTTTTTTAGTCTAAAGATTTTCGATTTTTATTTTTTTAGAGCTTAGCTTTAGAATTAGATTTTAGTTATGTTTTGATTTTAAATTTATTTCATTTTAGTTTTGGTAAAAGAATTTTGAATTTTGAATTTGGTTTAGATTTAGATTAGATTAACATTTAGGGTTTGAGTTATTTTGTTTAGTTTTTCATTTAAATAAAGAATATAACAATAAAAAATTATAAAAATTAGAAATATTATAAAAGCATTAAAGAGTTTCTTTAGGTTTAGATTAGATTTTATTTATTTTATGGTTTTAGATTTATCTAGTTTTGTTTAATTTGACTTTAAAAATAACATAGAAAAACTAAATAAATAAATAATCTTCAAAAAGCTAAAATAAGTAATCCTCATACCTTTTTTTTTGTTTTTGTTTTTTATTAATTTAAGATTTTTTAGAATTTAGTTTTATTTATTAGACTTTGTTTTCTTTTAATCTTAAAATTTATAAAAATTATATAATATATATATCATAAAAAAAAGTAGTTGTTTTTTTTTTTCTTGTAAATATTTTTGTGTTACATTTAGTCTTAGCAAATTTTGTCACGTTTCCAAATTTTGGTGTATTTCGCTAAGGCTAATAGATTTTTGATGTGGAATTAATATTTATCGTTTTTATGTGGTTAAACATGCTTAAATGTTCATTTAAAGATTCGCTATACGAAAATGATAACTGGTTAGCTTTTAAAATTGCGTGGTTATTTAAAGCATTTATCTTTTGAAATTTTAATTGCTGGAATATTGTTAAGGCATTGAGCATTTATCGATTACCTCGCATTTGGTAAAATTAATCTTTGTTTGGGTTATTTGATGATAAATGATTGTTAATGGTGGAATTACAAAGTTCATATTCTGCAGCATTTGATAAACAATTATTTAATCATTAACACCATAAGGCACTGGTACATTAACTTCTGAAATCAATCGGGTGCTAATTTGCCTTGCTGTGTCTCTCAACCCAACTGGTCCATAGTTGGTTATCCTTTATCCCATAGGGTCTACCCCCCTTAGCCTCGGGAAACGGCGTAAACGGAGAGATCGGGGATCAGGGTGACAGCCCCCCGTCTGAGCGTTGTCGTGACAATTTATGCGACAATAGGTCCATATCTTGTATCTTAATAGTATAATAGAGATAAGTCATGTTTTTTTCCCAAAGGGCATGACCTATCACCCTCTACATGTATTTATGTAATTGCCAAATTTTAATTGTATTTGTTTCATTGATCAACCAATCTAATATACATATATGGGACGTGTTGACCACTACGTGTCAACTACCCATAGCAGTACACCCCCTTTTCTTCGCAAAAGGGATAGCACTTGATCGACGTGTTTGTGCCATTCGACAATCATCATCAACCTTATCATATTATGTTGTAAACCCAGTGTACATGT
>APFE031485096.1:0-10100 GCA_000404065.3 Pinus taeda | reverse complement strand
TTTCCTTCATGCAATTGCATGTGACACATCCGTAGCTCGAACTGAAGTGCTCCAAGAGAATAAGATTAAGTTTATAGTCCAAATATTATTGTGAGATAATAATATTTGACTTTTCTATTTTTGACAGCCAGTCTAAAAATAGACTTGATCACTCACACTGTGATCACTCACACTTTCATCAAAAATAGAAGTCCATCTATTTTTCCAACATGATCAATCATCCATAAAGCATCCTGCAACTCATAGACCATGATCCATATGTCTAAAAATAGACTTTGCGCCAAAAATAGCCTCCGGGCCCACTTAGTGAAGGCGACTTCTTTTCACTAAGCTCCATCATCCTGTTGCATTTTCAACATGAAATGCATCAAATTTTTGCCATTATTGTATAAATAAGCGTTACTCTCCTGCTTGTCCTCAATCAGAATAACACCATTCTGCGCTCTGTGTTACCCACTGTGTGGCTTCTGCGCATAACCATTGTCTGCCATATTCCATATATTCCGACCTGCCAGATACCAACCAGAGATTCCCTTATTGGTTCCAGCGCTAGTTCTGCGAGGCATGGATTCTTCAGACAAAATGTTGGTCGAAGCGAGGAGATATGCTGGTGTGGCTGTTGGTGTGTTACTGTTTTGAATGGGCTTGTATTACCTCTCTGCTGCGTTGACTATGGTTGTGGGGTTTATCCCATACTCTACACGATATACAACTGCTCGAAGTCTGCACTGATATACAGCCAGTGTACACATACTCCACATCCATATCTAGTTGGTCATATTACATGTTGCATCTTATATTTGTACTGCCTATATATATCTTCCTAGAAATTTTCTCCATAGTGGTCCTCATCTTTGCTTAATGCCTTTGCAAACGGACATACAATACTCATTTATATGGATCAAGTGAAAGCTCTTCCCATCCGACAGCTCTGAAATATTTCCATGCTTTATGCGAGGGCATTATGCTTTGTAGATATGTGGAAGCAGTGCCCTCCCATTGACTGTAATGGCACAAAACTTGCAGCACAAGGAAGTTAGTTTTGATTCTCATCCCACGGTTGCCATCCATCCACACACTTGAAACCTTCGAATCTCCTATTCCCTGGTTTGTGAAATAACATTATGTACAGATTGTGGTTGTTGGAGGAAACATGGAACCAACTCTTCCCTTCTTATGCCTATGACCAGAAACTGAAAATATAGCAGTCCCTGTTGAAATTTCGATTGAGAAACGAGATTCGCCCTTTACAAAAACCACAATTCAATGAAATCACATTGATTGGGTACATCTGAATGACTCCTGTGTATGAATGTGTATGTTACCTTTTCGAAAATCAACGCATTCGGTGCTTCTCTCCATTCACATTCACGCATTCAAAGTCTCATTTCTTTGTAGAGGGAAATAGCTACAGAATTGACATATTTAATACGCTTCCCTGGGTTTTCGACAGAGACATTTGGTAGATATTTTCCTTGTGGATCAAATAAAACTACATACTTGCCACTTACAAATGACGGTAAGTCTCTTAGGTGATAGACAGAATTGGAGCCAGCCCCAAAGCGGCCTCATTTGGGCAGTCACAGTGCCTGAAGCTTCATGACTTGGACTTAAAATGCAGTTAAGGATCAATGGGTAGAAAATCTGGGTATTTATGCATTCTTTTTCTCTGAAATCAAGACTTCTATCTTCTGAGACCTTTGGTGAAATATGCCTAGGAAATGCCATTCTTGTTGTTCGTATACACATTGCAACTGCAGGTTCTGGAGAGATGTCTACATATTCAACGGAATTATATCAGAGAGATTCAAAGGGAACAACTCAAAGGCTTGCTTTTAAGACTGCAGACATTAATGAACTTGATGAACTGTTTGTTTATGGAATGCTAGTTGATGCAGATTATGACTTTGATATCTACGATTATCAGCAGCATGCAAGGATCTACCTTGTTGCCAGAAGACTGTCTATGGTCTATTGGTCAAATTGATTAATTAGACGTTATTTCATAGAAATCAGCAAACATTGTTTTTACTTGGCCCAAGTGTGTCAGAATCTCTAGCATTTGGACAAGAACCAATGTATTGGGGTTTGTTTTACATGTTTGAAGTTTAATACATGAATGATATAAAACTAATAATCTAATAGTGGCATAGATAAAGACCAACTATCATAGCAATATTAAGGTATATGTTACATGAGTGCATTTAACAGTGCGATAAGGATAAAAGATTTTCTATGTTTTAACTATAAGTGCTCAACAATTTTCTTGGTAAAAGAGAATTGCAAGGGTGCATCAATTTTGCAATGCGGATAAAAGACTCAACCAGGGTAATGTGAAGAATATTGATTTTACACCCCAGGATATCATCAATGATGTGATCAAGCCGACCACCGATGAAATCCTCAATTTCTCAAGTCTTAGATGAAAGTCAACAAGTTTTAAAATCGTAAGAGATCCATTTCAAACATCCATCACTGCAGCGCATTTTGCTATTGATATTTGGATATTACACCACTCTTACATTTGGTGTTTGTGCCAGTCTTTCTGTAACATTCAAATACATCTTATTTTTAAGAAAGTTAGCAATTGTTTATTTGGTTTTGAGAGTACATTTGGATTCAAGAATTTAAACCTTTGGAAAATGGCTAGATTTTATGATGCATTAGAGTTAATGAATACACTAATACATTCCACTATTGGTGGGATCGTAAATGTCAGCAAAGACACTCCCTGTGACAGTCAGACCTGCCTTCATAATGCACAGGAAAAGATTGATTTTTTGCAGCTTGAATCACACCTATAGCAAGAAGAGCTACATTAAAATAGACATCATTCTAAACATGTTTATGTTCAGAACATTGAGACTGCAACCCATCAGAAGCAAGACAATAATGCTATAGTTGGTTCAAATTTAGTACCCAATAAAGCAGCAGTTGTACATGCAGATGTAGAAACTCAGTCTGCAATTTCCAAGCCCATCATTAGACCTTGGGAACAACTTGTCCACAACAAGCACAAAACTGGTCTTGGATATGACAAGGACTTGTCCTTTCATATTCCAGACTACTCAAAGCCCATTCAGTTTTAGAGTGTTGGATTGATTCATGACAATTCACCTCCAGCTGTTCCAGATTCTACTCCTCTTCCACAACAACAACAACAGATTGTGAAATGCCAACACTGTGACCGAGTTGGCCATCTGAAAGATCACTGTTTTGATATTCATCCATGTAAGCACTATCATAAAACTAGTCATTCTTCAAACAGATGCTTCAGAAACAAACGTCCTGCAAGAACAAAGGTTTGTCTTGGATGGATCGCTTCTTGGCAATGGGCATCAACAACCAAGAAAATATTCCAATCACATGTCAGAACTTATTCCAGAGTATTGAATAGTCTTGCAGTTGATTTTTCTCCATCATCTAACCTTTTATCTGACAGGGGGGAAATGATGGTCATCTACAAGCTTCAAAGTCACATCAAGCGAGCCTGAGCCACAACCTACCATACCAGATTTAGAGTTGTAGCTAGAAACAAAGATGCCCCTAAGAATGCCTTCAGTTGGTAATCTGGGACACTTCCTCTAGCAGAAGACTTCAGCTTCTTGGCAGTTTCAGAAGAATTCCAAGAACGAAATTAAGGACACTTCCTCTAGTAGAAGACTTCATCTTCTTGCCAGATTTGGAAGAGTTCTAAGAATTGCATTAAGCATTCCAGAGTTGTTGGTCATCCTTAAACCATCACAGGTTGAGACTTCCCTTTCATGGTTGAAGGTTTCCCTCTTCAAAACAATATGAGCACTTCCTCTAGCAGAAGACTTCAGCTTCTTGCTAGTTTTGAAAGAGTTCCAGGAATTTCACTGAGCATTCCAGTGTTGGTGGTCATCCTTAAACCACCACCCTTTATGCCAACATTTCAGAGAGCACATTCAGCCTAGTTTTGCCATGCATTTTTGCACATTTTGTATTACAGCTCTCTTCTTGGGCTCATACATAACACTTCGGATTAAGGGGGGGAATGTTGGACACCTAATCCTCAATAAGTTAGTGTGGAAGCCGAATAGACAAAAGGAGTCCACGAGACCTTGGGATGCAGAACCCAATGGTCACAATATGTACTATAAATGTATATCACTTGTTAATAAAAAAGGTATTCTCATGGTTTATCCTTCAGATTATATCGCTGCCCATGTATGCCTAACATAGAGTTTTGATATTAAATCATGAAGCTATTCATTTAAATGCACATGCATATTATTTGCACATAAAAAGTTCATGGTTATAAAAAAGCACGTTACTTAAATGGATTTTCAATGAAGGTATATGGAGAAAAGTTTTGGAAAGTTTATTTGTAAAGATAATGGAGGGATAAAATACTTTTGGAGAAATAAGGTTTTTTTTTATATATTTTGTAATTTGTAAGAGAGATAAGGAATTGCCTTTTATTTGTAAAATAATATTTTTGGAGAAATAAGGTGTGAGGGGTTATTTGTAAATGTCTAGGGCAGTAAATTTTTTGGAGTAATAAGGAGATTTTATTTGTAATTTGTTTTTGGAGAGATAAGTGTGGCATTGTAACTCAAAGTAATTTTACTTTGAGGGGGGGTAGCAATTTTTTTTACCAAGTTTTGCAAGAGAATCATAAATCAAATTTTGAAAGTTACCTTGTAATTTTTGAGAAATTGACTAGAGCCAAGTATAAAGCTCAGTCATTTTTCTCCTGCTTCAACAACTATACGAGGGTCAAGGCCAAGCCCCGATAGATCGTGTTTTTTGCATGGTGTGTTGCATGTTGTGTTGCCCATCTTGACATTTTTGTTCTGATTCTTGGTGTGAAGCTTCAACGCTACAATGTCTAAGTTGATTAATTTGTTTTCTGATTCTGACAAACTTGAAGGCACAAAATCTTATAAAACATGGCACCGTCTCATCGAAAGCACTCTCATTTACAATGAATTATGGCAGGGTATATGTGATGGAGATGTTAAGCCGAATAAACCCATAGATGTAGCTGCACTAGCAAAATGGGAAGTTAAGAATGCCAAAGCCTTAGCTCTTATTAAATCTTTTGTGAATGATGAAATGTACATCTATAAAGAAAATGCTACAGATGCATGGTCTGCTTTGAAAACCTTTAAAGACCTCTTTGATACTCAGCCTGAATCAAAGAAAGTTGATCTACAATTAAAATTGTTACAAAAAAAATTGACTGAAGGAGGTGATGTTCTTGAATATATCTCAAGACTTAAGAATATTGGGTAGGAAATAATTAATGTTGGTTTTCCAGCAATAGATGATAATTTTATGGTAACAATTGTAATTGCTGGACTTCCTTCTTCCTACACACATTTTTTGGAGACTCTACAATTAACTGGGAAATTAGAGAAACTAAAGTTTGATGAGCTTTGTGAAATGTTGACTCAACATGATAAAACCTTTGGAAATAAGAAGAAAGTTGGTGAAGATGTTTTTCTCACAGAGGCCAGCACTAGTAAATCATCAACAGACAGTTCTCAAGGCAGAGGCAGAGGCAATTAGAATCAAGTAGCACAAAGTCGAGGTCAAAGCCAAAGCAAAGGTTCTTCAGCGATTTGGCATGAAGGATTGCAAGCCCGTTCTCACCCCCATGGAGCAAAACTTGAAACTTTCAAAATTTGAAGGGGGGGAAGGTGGACAGTACCACTTACAGATAGTTGATTGGCAGCTTGATTTATTTGATAAATACTCATCCCGATATATCTTATGCAATCAGTATTCTTTCACGTTTTATGCAGGAACCATGAGAAAACCATTGGAATGCAGCCAAAAGAGTTCTTCTATATATCCTGTTAGAGCCTAGATTTGTCTCAGACTGTAAAGGCAAGGTTCTAGGTCCACATCAAACCACGCTCAGCCTCGTAGCTAGCCCTACGAGGGCAGGAGAGGGCTCTCTCCGGGTCAATCTCAGAAAAATATGATCGATGAGGTTTCAGATGACTGAAATAGAACCTAATTTTAGGCTAGGTATGAAGTACAAGGGTTTGATTTAAGTTTTTAGGAGTTTTTGTGTTGAAACAGGGAAAGGCAAATTTGGGCTTGGGGATGAGGCACAGTTTTTGCAGAGGTCTATTTGGGGCAAGGTAGGCAATCATCTTGATGCTTTTAAAGGGAATGAATGGGTAGATCAGACTGGTGAGGAGCTAAGAGAGAGCAAGAAGTTTCAAGGATTCTTCTTAAACAAATGAAGAACATTCGGAAAAATCAAACAAAACTTTAAAAGTGCATAAAGCATACAAATCTATGGATTCTACCTTAACACTTCTTTGTGTCAATTGCAGGAAAGATGAGAGACAGGAAAATGATACACATAACAACTTACAATTACTGAAAGAAGCACACCATCAAAACATAAAGCCACATGGATCCCAAACAATGCTGCAAAACCCTGGTCTTTCCTTAGCCAAAAAATGGAGAGAAAATATGTACAATAGTATGCCAAAGCAATCCCAAGTGTCCAACCCTGAAAATGACTTAGAGAATACATGAATAGACTAGCCCAAATCATTCCCTTGCCTCTAGGGGTCGAGCTCATCATTCTAGGAGTTGTTTCAACCAATTCTAAACCAAGCACTGAAATCTAGGCAGTCAAAACAACTTGCCTCTATATGTTAGGAAACTGATTCATGCACTAAATTTTCACTTGTTAGTGAATGAATCATCTAGAACTATTAAATAAGTGCAAAAATTACATCATGTTCATCCAATTACATCAATATAGATAAAAAATTACATCAAGAAGCAAAACTAGTCAAACTGGCCGAATTTCTGAGTTGGAAGGTGAAAAATTGGGCAAAAATCCTCTGTGCGTCGCGCCAAAATCTGTGTGCGTTGTGCCACTTTGAGGCTGAGTTTGAGGCACTTCCTGAAGTCCAAATTGATCCCAAGTGTACTTGTTGGAAATCTCTACCTGTCTAATTTCCAACCCAAGTGGAATTTCTAGATTTGGATGTCATTTGCCCCTCCAAAACCTCAATCTCCCAAGACTGCTTTCTGTGTGTCAAAATAGGGGCAGTGAGGTAATTTTTAGGGTGTTTTTGACCCTTTAGGCAACCAGAACTTGATGAAATCCTTAGGTAATCCATGAGCATACATAAATTTTGACGATAAATCCAAAAATGTAAAGTTTTCCTCCTGGAGACCTCCCAATTATAACCGCACGCAAAGTGGCGCTACGCACAGGGTGGAAAACCCTGTTTTTAAAGCCAAAAAAATAAAAATTGACAAAATTTGCTCCAAATTCCTTGAAATTTGGGCTGGATGTGCCTCATAAAGTGCCATGCTCAGCCAAAGAAGATTCGGCCAAGATTCGGAGCCGATCTTTCCTTTTACGCCGTTCTAGTGTCCTCCTGATGCATGCAATTTCAGTTGTAAAGTCACTGTCTGTCCACCTTCATGGTGTTTCAAAGTCTGTTTGGCTTTCAATGAGATGAAGAATGAGAGTTTGGTGCAATTTCCAAATGTGGGAGGGACTGTGGGAAATAGGGCGGTGTGGACAGTGGGGTCTTGTCAAGTGATGTTTTCCCTTTGGAATTTTGACAAATGTAGGAACAATAGACGGTTACTTGGCTGTTTAGAAAATTTGAGGTTTTGGGAATTTTAAAACTGACATGAATGATAAGGAATGCAATGAATTTAGGGATAGGGATAGTGGGACTTAGGAATGAGTAACTTGGGATATGAGGGAATGTTGGGATAGGGTATAGTATATGGACTAGGGTTTGGGTTTGCGACTTTGTAAAATAGGAATTGGGGGTATGGGATATGAAACTAATGAATATAAGAGTGGGTGAATTTAGGAAATAGGGAAATCAAGGAAAAAAATGGAGCAAGGGAATGTGAGGTGGGATTAGTAACTTGGCAGCCAAACAATTAATAAAAAACCCTAACAGCGTTTTCTTTGGCAGGGTTTGATTTTTCTATCCAACACCATAAGACAACCACCATCTAACAAGCACTAATCTTGGATGAAAAGCAATGATGGGAACCCATATTACTTGTACAAGTGAAGAACCACGCATTTTGAGTGATTTGGAGCAAGTTTGTGAAGTTTTTGGTGGCGCGGCGCATTGGGCAACTGGTGTGGCGCACTGGGCTTGAGGCGCGGCGCATAGAGCCTGTGCGTGGCACCTTTTTGCAGGAGACTTTTGGAGGCCTTCCCGGTGTCGCAATCAGGCACAGGATAGCTAGTTGGAAATGTATTTGAGTCTAGTTTCCAACCTGATTCGAATTTGTTAATTTGGAGTTAATTTACCTTGTCAAAAACGAAAGCTCCCAAGACTGGTCAAAATGTGCCAAATGAGGTTGCCTCAAGGCAGAGTGCTGTTGCAGTCCACTTTGGAAGGTGTTCCTCAACTCCAAATTGACCTCATGATAGCTCATTGGAAAGATCTTGGTGTCTAGTTATCATTTGACTCATAAAGAAAGTCATGTGGCCAACCAAGCTAGGAGAAAACGTGATTTTCCCAAGGTCACTTCAGAGGTGCATTCAATTCTCCTGAGGCAATGGTATTTTTGACATTTATCTAAAACCATGACACCTATGTAAAAAGTGAAGGATTTTTTTTTCCTTGGCCTATGTTGGACAAAAACCTCTCTCCGTTTTTCCAAATTTAGCTTTTATTGCTCAAAAACATCATTTGAGTAAAACCTACCCCGATGTGTGGAACAAGGGATTTGTCGAAATGAAGTGAAATAGAGTGGATAGGGGGCTTCTAAATTCTTGAGGAAATTTTGAGAAGTAGGAAGGGATGTTAGGAAGTAGGGGGAAGTGGAATTTCAGAAATTGAGTGAGGGGAAGGAGTCCAAAAGGGAAAAACATAGGCCTAACCTAGAAAATTGCCAAGTTGTAGCAAGAAACTAGGGTTTGTGCGAAAATGAGGAATTTGGGGGATTTTAGTAATGGGAAGTGTTTAATAAGGTACATTATGGATAGGGGAAGGTGTATCAACATCAAGATACAAGTTTTACTGATGATTTGACCATCCAAGAGAAATTAGCTTCAAAACCTTAGGAGAGGGAAATGAACTTTACCGAGGCACAACTGAAGCATGAACAAGGTGTAAAATGACCTAGTGGAACTTGACATGATGATGACAACCCTTTGAATGATGGTACACTCAGTTGAATGGTGACATGGAACGTCATTTGGACAACTTTGACAAGGGCGAAAACAAACCCTAGACCTAATACCTAGTGACCAAATTTTGCTTGAAGGCTCACTGAAATGACAAAATTTGACCTTGACACCTTAAAATCATTTTGTAAGAGCATGTTTGATCACTGGAGGAAGGCTGCAAAGACTGACACTAACATATCCAAGGAACAAAAGATTTTGGTCTTCTTTACACAAAGAATAAAAATTTTGTACTTGGTGGATATTCTGATGCCGACTTTGCTAGAAGTATTGATGATCGAGCATCAACATCAGGTTATTTAATGAACATGGGGTAAGCAGCAGTATCTTGGAGTTATAAGAAGCAAGCTATAGTGGCCACTTCTTCAGCTAAAGCAGAGTACATTTCAGCATGGGAAGCAGGACGTGAAATTGTTTGGTTGCGCCGAATTTTGCAGGACTTGGGAATTTTTCAGGCTGAAGCTACATCATTATTCATTGACAGCCAGTCAACCATCAAACTTGCCAATAACTCAGTTTTTCATTCAAAGACAAAGCATGTGCACACCAAGTATCATCATATCAGATCTCTCAATTCCAAAGATGTCCTCAAGCCAGTTTACTGTCCTTCCGAAGATCAGATCTCCGACATTTTCACAAAAGCACTTGGCAGAATAAATTTATTAAGAAACGTTCCCCTGGAGATAAGAAAGAGAATTAAGGGAAAGTTTACCTTCCATTCATCCAAGGGACTACCGATAAGATTGCAAAATTTTTTAAAAAGAAGAACATAAACACCCAATTTACAACTTGTGGAACGATAAGACAGATGATGAGGTCAGTTAAGGATAAAATTGATCGTCAACAACTCAAAGGAGTGTACAAGATTGATTGCTCATGTGGCAAGAGTTATATTGGGGAAACAAGCAGATCTCTGAAAACAAGACTA
>APFE031485094.1:0-14987 GCA_000404065.3 Pinus taeda | reverse complement strand
TAATAATAAAAAAACAAAATTTTGAATAATTTTTTTTCATATTTTCATTTCTTAAATAGTATCCAATATAAAGCAAGTGTAAAATGCAGTTTCATTTCATAAATGGTATCTAATATAAAACAAATGTAATAGGCAACATTGTTGTTGAGGACGGGCCTCTTATGTAAAAAGTAATTATAATATTAGAAAGCTTGGATCTCAAACAATGGTTAATGGTCCCTTATCCAACATATAAACATTATTTATATTCTTAGAAGTTATTAAAGTTCATTGGACATGAAAAGTATGACTTTATAATAGTAAGAATCACATAATTGCTACATTAGAATGCACAATTAATACAAATTTAATTTTTACAATTTTTAAAATGTATACACACCTTATATAAATAAAGTATTTATAAGACATGTGTTTCGTCAAGGAAAAACATATGTACTTATGAAATTCTTTTTAAAGATTAAATTGAGTGAAAATAAGTATATTAATGAAAGATATATATCTTAACTCACATACAACCACTAAATAATCATTATGACCACATAATATTTATAAATTATAGTAAAAAAATAATACTAGAATCTTATTTATATGTTTTTGAAATTGGATATCTATTTACAGATTAGGAAGAAAAAATGAAAGTGATTTGGATGACGTTCATAAAGATTTATTCAGACGAGGCCCCAACAGATGCGCGAAGAGAAACAAGTGGTATATGTTTTCAAAGACCGGTATTAGGATCATAAGGAGACCTTACAAAAAATGAGTAATCTTTACTTGCACTCCAAGTCACACATCGTATTTAATTGGAGATTTTATTTCAAATAGTCATAGTTGAATTGATTTGAAATCTTAATGTACTATGATATTGAATGTTAGGGAGTTGAGTGAATAGACACGTTAATAGTGTTTTATTAGTCAAAGTCATGCTATTAATTTATGAATGGTATGAGTATTAATTTTTTAATCATTTATTGAAGTTATTTTATAATGTCGATTTGAGGTATTGGTATGAGTATTAATTTTTTTAATCATGTATTGACCTTATTTCATAAGGTTGATTTGAGGTGTGAACTAATTTTTTATAAATATTGGAATTTGATATGTATTATGAACATATTTGATTGGAATATTTTTTATTATTTTGATAAATTTTATTTATAATTCATAAATTATTAGTTAGGTAACCGTATAAGTCAAATTTAATAATAAATATAATTTCAAAAAATATTTTTAATTTGTAAATATTCAATTTATATTTGTATTTTCAAAACTTTGATAAATTTTTTAAAATATGTTTAAAATTTCAAAACTAATTGGAAGTTAAAACTTTTGACTAAAAATTATTACATATAAGATGTCGATAGGTAGGTATAATAAATATTAAGGCCCAAATTAACAACTAAGATTTAGTGTACTTGCCCCAGTAAAAAAATTGAGTAAAACACATATTTCTTTCACAATATTTAACAATACAATCTAATCCATTGGATTAACAATTTAATGTTATTTTATTTAAATAATTTATAAATGCAAAATAAGTCAACATAGATCCATCTTAATTCTAGATCTCGAGCCTTGAGCCAAATCAAATCTCTCAAGATACAAACTTCTTTGTTAGTGCACAACTTGAACATTTGATACCTCTCATCAGTTGTTAGATCCTTAGTTTGTTGGTTTTTATTAATATTATTTATATTATTGGTCCAGAGGCATTCTCCAATCCATAATGGTAGAGATGTAGTGTGAAGTTTAACATTTTGACTAAGTCAAATTACATAAAAATAAAAAAAATTAATGTAATGTAAACATTTTAACTCCATCAAAATAAAATAACTCTATAAAAATAAACTAATAATAATAAATGATCATGGTATTAATATGGGATATAACTTTTTTAAACTAGGAAATTAAACCAGCCTAGATCCATCCAAGTGTCCAGAGCGATCAAATCTCTTTTCACTCTAAAAATGAATTGCATCTCAAGAGTTAAGATGAATTTAGGTTGGTATAAATTTCGCATCTCTCTATATAAAATGATTCTCCTTTCTAGTTCTATCAAAATCTTTGTTTAAACACTATGGAATATCCACAAACTATTTTAGTAGTAATGTGAATAGAAGGTTTAGATATATCTGGAAAATAATTATAACATTTTTTTAGATTTAATTAAAAAATGTTATAAAATTACATTAAGTAAAATATTCATAAAATATTTTGATTGTGAAATGAGTTATGATTTTTGGGCATATGGTATTGATAAGCCATGGTATTGGTCAATGATATTGTAACAAAGCCTATTTACAAGTTAATAATATACATGGTAATATAAGGGTGAATATCCATAGTTAAGAATCTTGTTATATTGTAAACTTATGGTAAGTTTTAAGTTTGCATGTGCTTATTAGTTAAATTTCAATAAAGTTATGGAATCATTATTTTAATTTATATGGTAAAATAGAGTATAATTTATGGCTACTATTTATACGTTATATATTTTAACGTGACATGTATATAATGATTTTCTTTTATCTAAAAAAATATTTGAAATATATTAATAAAACAAAATTCATTATATAATAAATGAATTTTATTATTTTAAAATTTTACTATGGAGTCATCTACGGAGCCGTAGGAATTGCCTGCACAGCCAAAAGTGGTTGGAATCGAGACAAAAAAAAAAAATCAAAAAATCTTGTAGAAGTAGTGTTTGAATCATGTTTTTTATGGTGGAAATGGATTCAGCACAGTCAAAAAAGCAATCTTCTTAAACTAAGTCTTTTATTATTAGTTGATACAACATTTAAATGTTTCCACTTATTTATAACGCTACAACATTTCCCTCATAATAAGTTCAAAATTATTAATTTTTTATTTTTTTTCAATTAAATCTACACTTAAACATTTATAAACAAACATTTACACTGCTGCTACAATATCGTAGTTAAAATAAAAATAAATAATTTTTTCTTTTCAATAAATATATTACTGTATAAAAAATATTTTTTAAACGCCATGCATCTTTGTAAAACATATATATATTTAATTTTTCAAATTTCAAATATCATAACATTGCAAGAATAAAAATTATTATCTTTATTATATATATATATATATATATATATATATATATATATAATATATATATATATATATATTTAATTTAATTTAATTTAGATTTAGATTTAGATTTAGATATTTTAAAATTAAAATTTAAAAATGTTTATTTTTCATCTTTGATAACCTTTCTCCGATTATAAAGAGATTCTATTGAGAACAATAATTTTGGCTTAAGGTATGCGTTAGATAGGACCACCTTCTATGAGAGGAAGGTAGTGTAAGGGCCCTTTTATTATATTATCAGCTCTTTGAATTTTTTTACTTAAATTTAGGGATATTCAATGAAGGTCATTCTACTTTTTTCCTATAAAGTTCCAAAAAAAACTTTTTGAATGTGAACTCACTCTAGTTTTTTGTAATTAAAGAAAATAAAGATATTAGATCAAGAACATTATAAATATTACCCATGTTTAGTCTCGCAACTGAAGCTTATAATTTACTGAGTTGAACATTATAATGGATCAAAATTGACAATATCAAATAAGCTCTTAGATAGGTGGCTTAATTGATTTTGAACTAATCATTGACTTATGATTTACTAAACTCCTAAACCTGAATAACATAGGTGTCGTTATTATTGCTCTACTTTGATTTACAATGAATAAAATTAATTCTATCATTTCTATAATGGGTTTTTCTCTTGATAATCGAGTATCCCACTGAAGTACGATTTTCTTATGGATTACAATGTTGGAATAGGTGTCATTATCATTTGTCTCATATTTTCTCATATTATAAGATTATTGTTAAGTTGTGATGCAGGAGTATACAGGCTTAGTTAGCAATGTGATGGCATGGTCACATGTTGTGATTAACAAGGGGTTGGAAGACAAAGAGATTAATTAATTTCATTTATTTAAATGTGTGAGAGTGTTTATTTATTGAAAAACATGAGAAAAGGGCATAGTGGCTAATCGATCCTCTCTCTGTGGAGATTGGGCCAAACATTTAGATTTATTTGGTTATAATAGCATATGAGAAATTTGAAAGCTTGATTTAGTGTTTCTTTAGAAAAGAGTGGAGTTGAAAATGCTTTTTAGGAGAGAGTGAGATATTTCTAGATCTATACCAGAATTAGTTCATGAATCCACTTTTGTATAAATTGTGATCTTTTAGTCTAATTCAGGTGTTGGATAGGTTAACGAGAGAGAAGAAAGAGGCTGAATAGATTAGTTGGACTGTAGATAGAGGCTAGCGAGAGAAATAGGGTCTATTATTGTTGTAATCGAGCCAAAGGGCAAGACCCTGTATCTCATTATTGAATAAAATACGAGTGTTGTGGAGGTGTTGTTTTTGTTGAAAACCTTTCCTTATCTCTGTATAGTTTGCCTGCGGAACAACCGAGCATTCGGATCAGTGTTATGTTTTAAGCTATGAAGTACAACATTCAATGCTTTATCATGATCCATAGGGTTATACAGTGGCTGAGCCGCTTTAACCTCAGTCATTTATCCATAGATAGCATAGCAGGTTTATAAAAGGAATTATGTGTGAAACAGAGTGTGGAGGAGAATTGTGTTTATAACACTGAGCCTATTAAAAACAACCGAATTCAAGAAAAGGGGAAATAGATACGAGAAGGAATGGTGGCCACTTGATCTATAATATCAACGAACTAGATCTAATCTAGCCGAGCAGGGCCCTTTATCCCATCGGTGAAACTCATGTGTATGCGGCAGACTTAGGCCTTAAGCCTATACAATGAGAGATCGTTGATCTATTGCATCGGCCAAAGTCATTGTGGAAGGACCAGGCCCTAACTCTGCCAACTCCGATTGTGACATGGCGATGAAGTGTCGACCGTTGGATCATATGATTGATCAACAATGGAGACAAGGCGTGTGTATTAACCAGAAGGTGGTTTCCAAAAGGTGGTAAGCGGTTATCGGGTGGCCTCAAAAGCCGTAAGCAGTTTTCAGAAACTGTACTTGATGAGGTAATGAGTTGTGGTTTAATTAAATTGAAATCCGGGGTGATCAGGACAATCCATCGAATGGACAATCGGACGGATATCGGGCGTGAACATGCGGGAGGGTTAATTACCAATCTGAACCCGATGGACTTTATAAGGCAGATTTAATTCCATTTGAACCGAACTTAAGTTTTCGGACTGGTTTTTCATGTTTTCAGTGTATAATCGTGTGTTGCGATAACATAGTAGTTCTAGGGTTTTAAAAGGAATAAAGCAAAAGATGAGTGGACCCAACGATTTTATTGTTGCGGACTTATAATATTTGAAGTCAGACCCATGGTTTCGGAGCGAGGATTTCTTTTTTTCCAGTGATTCCTTTGTATTCTGAAGAAGCTATAAATCTGGGGTTTTAATGTAAAAGCAAAAATAAAACGCTTCTGACAAATGATGGGGTGGCATTAACCATAGTTCTCGGTCGATAGTTGTATATATGAAGGGGGAATTACCTTTGTGATTGGATTCCACCATAAAGGGGTTTCCTGCATCACTTTTTGGTATCAGAGCAGGTTAACGCTCTGTAAAGACTAGTTTAGAGACTGAATTTTAATTCCAGCATATGTATAATTTGTATTGAAGTGAATTTGACACAAATGGGGATTAGACTACAATGAACACTGAGATCAGAATGGGGAAGCAGTGAACTCCTGAGGAAGGCCTAGTAAGAATGTTTAAATTTGATAATTTTGTAGAGTTTTGTTTGAATGTCTAAAGAACAACAAGGGATTGAAATTTCAAAGGAGAAGGTGTTTTCCTTTTAGGAAAATGAAATTTCCACGTAAGTTGATTGCATGATTGATTTGATTGAGATGAAATATTTAGAAGTTAAAGTTGGAGAGAAGAGTGGTTTGCTATGGCATTGAAGTCATTTAAATGATTTGAATAATTTTGTGAAAACTAAGAATGATTGAGGATTGTTTGAAGTAGTGTTGAAGGCAATGATATTTATGATTGAGAGAATGGAGATTGGGTTTAATATGACTGAAAGAAGAACCACTACAAGAAATGAATTTTGGAATTTGTAGAAGTAAAACAGGATTTGCTTACAACTAGGTTATTAGGAGGAATTGGTAGTGTCTGTCATGAATTGGTAAATATAATTGAAATTCAGATTTAACCTTAATTGATTTTGAAAGCCGAAGAGTCTATTATGAAAAGTAAAATGGGAAATAGTTTTTTTGAATGGAATGCCTAAATGAAATAGTGAACAGATGAAACCTTTAACAAAGATTTAATTGATGGAATGGCAATTAGTTGTAAGACATCTTTGAAGGAAATATTGCAGGTTTCAAAGGTGCTTTGATGTATCTTGAGATAAGATTGTGCAGGTCAACAGAAGCAGTGGAATTGTTGAAATATAGAATGAATTATACCAGCATCATAGCATATGAGCTATGTTAAAGAAGATAGAGCAAGAAGAATTCTCAGATGAGTAAAGGTGACAGTACCCAACATTAAATGAAATTACTGAATGATGAAAGAAGTAAGTAATTGAAGATGCAAAGCCTAGAACAAGGAGTTTTCAAGAGAAGCTAAGAACAACTTCCAATTATGGTTGGTAGAATTTGTTGAGGCAACTCCACAATTATGATTGTGGATAGGAGATAACAATTCCAGCAAGAGGAGTGTTGGGTATAATTATTAGTCAATGGAAGGTTCGAGGAAAGTACCAATAGATACCAAAAGGCTAAACTCAGGAAAGTTTGGTGAGGCATGAAGGAGACTTTTTACAAGTGAAATGGAAAAGGTTAGTTGCAACTCACTAGTGAACAAGGAATGTTCACTAGAGGAAGGAAAGGAATTGACTATTGATAGTCATGATAGGGGTACAGAGGAAGGTCACAGACAGAGGGAAAAGAGTGTTGAAGTAGTTGGATTCAAAGGAATGAGTAAAGAAGAAAGGGACATAGAGTTGGATGAGATGAAGGCAGAACTTAGTCATTTGGAGAAGCTGGTATTGAAAAGAATTAGAGAAAAATGGAAACAAGGATTTTATGTGGGAAGAAGAGTGAAATGGCCTGTTAGAAAATTGTGTGCTGAGAAATTAATGCTTCGAACAATTGAGAATGAAGGAGTAGAATACATCTGTGAACCAAAGGAAGGATCTCTCCTTGGGGAATAAGATAATGATGAAGAACTGATCCATGCAGATCAGAATGAGAGGAATGTGCTGGTAGCATCATCACAAACAAGAGGATCTCATATTTTTGGGATTAATCATTTCTGTGAATGTAAAATTGTAGGTATGCAGCCTAATGAATTTGAACGTGTGTATGAAAAGATGAAAGAGGTAGAGACAAAAAAGAAAAGAAAAAAGGAGGTTCATAAGGACTTTCAAGACTTCAATTGGTGGAAGAAATTAAAAGGTATGGCTAAATAACTGTGTCTTCTCTTAGTGAAAACTTATTGGATCATATTTGAAGAAATTTTAGCATGGATAGAAGATCAATGGGAAATGGAAACATGAAATGAAACAAATGCATTGGAGATTTGTGAAGTGAAGGGAAGGAACGTTGACACAAAGAACTTAGCTGAAGAAGTTAAGCCAAGGAAATCTTTGAAAGATCAAAGTCTTATCAGAGAAAAGGAGGAGCCATTGTTGTCTTATTTGGACAAACTGAGTGTTGGAAGAAATTGTGTAGAACAGAAAGATATTCTACAAACTTATCATGAAGTTGCCAAGCATAGTCAAGATGTTGCAGTCCCAGAAGTTTTCTTTAATGAGGAAAAAGTCAAAGATGTTGAGGAAGAATTTCTCAACAATTTTGTGAACTATCAGAATAGTTCAGAGAAGCATGAGGATCTGATCACTGAGGCTTCAAACAAAGATCCTTATAATTTTGAAACTGACATGTTGTGTATGTTTTCAAGTTTGACAAGTGATGAACAACACTTGGACAATATGCTGATGCATGTTTATGAAGAAGTGAGATTACTGGAAGAGATGGCCAAAACAGAAAGATATTTTGAGCATGTATTTAATAATCTGGAGAATAATGGTATTGACAGGGAAATTGTCATGATTAAAGTAGCTGAAGATAATAAAATGAAAGTTTGTGATGATAGCCAAAATGAAATATCTTCAGTAGAGAATCAAAATGAAAGTACTATGGAAATTATGAAGGAATATATGATGATGTTGACAGATGCAGAAGCTCAGGAATTCTGTGATTTTAAAGTGGATTATTTTTATGAACTATTGAGCCATTAAGAAGTTTTAGGAAACCAAAATTTTGTTTCTGATGTAGGAAAAGATGAAACAACATCATTTTGTTGCAATGGTATAAGTATAGAGGATGAAAAGATACTTCATAATTATATGCTCCAAGAAATCCTAGCTATTGAATTGTTGAATGATAGTCTTGTGTTAGAAAAAGGAATACTGTGTAATGCAGAGGAAAGTATTGGAATGAGAATTGATGACAGTTTGATAACTTATGTAGAAGGACAATATAAAGATTGGATGGCAGAATTACCTATGAATATTGAAACCCATAGTTATTTTGAATATGACAATTGTGATGGAAATTTTGTTTTATATAGGAAGGAGGAGCTATATGCAAATGACATGATTATCGAATATGAAGGAATTTGTATTTTTATCGAAAGGTTATTAGATGAACCTTATAACAAAGAGGAAAGGATTATCTTTGATGAGAATGAAAGAGAAGCTATAGATTACAAACAATAGTTTGTAAATCGCAGAGGTGAAGAAGAATTGGACAAAAATTTCATAATTTCTATGGTGGAAAGAAATGTATAGCAGGAAGATGTTAGTGGCATTCAGTAAAGAACAAATTGTAAAGAGGAAGTTGAGAAATTGTGGAAGGTGAAATCATATGAGAAGAGGGACAACAAAGAAAAGAACTTAACAAAAGGATTTTTGATCAGTAGGGAAAAAGGGCAACAACAACATAAGATTTGTAAATCTGGAGGAAGAGAAGTGACAGTGCCAGAAGAATTGAATCAACAGCATGATGAAAGTGATGACCAGTTACAAAGTAAAGTTTGGGATACTAGATGGACGGCAGAAGAAACACATGACTAGGAGGTCATGGAAACTTTCAACTTTGGGAGTTTGATGTAGGAGCATACAGGCCTAGTTAGCAATGTGATGGTATTGTCACATGTTGTGACTAACAAGGTGTTGGAAGATAAAGAGATTAATTAATTTCATTTATTTATATGTGTGAGAGTGTTTATTTATTGAAAAGTATGAGAAAAGGGCATAGAAGCTGATTGATCCTCCCTGCATAGAGAACAGGGAAAACAGTTAGATTTATTTGGTTAGAATAGAATATGAGGAATTTCAAAGCTTGATTTAGCATTTGTTTAGAAAAGAGTGGAGTTGAAGAGACTTTTTAGGAGAGAGTGAGAGATTTTCGGATCTAAACTAGAATTGGTTCATGAATCCACTTTTGTATAAATTGTGATCTTTTTGTATAATTCAGGGGTTGGATAGGTTAGCGAGAGAGAAGGGAGAGGTTGAATACATTAGCTAGAGTGTAGATAGAGGCTAGCGAAAGAAACAGGGTCTATTATAGTTGTAATCGAGCCAGAGGGCGAGACTCTATAACTCATTATTAAATAGAATATCAATTTTGTGGAGGTGTTGTTTTTGTTGAAAACCTTTCCTTATCTCTGTATAGTTTTCCTGCGGAATAGTCGAAGCATTCAGCTCAGTTTTATGTTTTAAGTTATAAAGCGCAATGTTCAATTCTTTATCATGATCCACAGTGTTATACAGTGGTTGAGCCATGTTAACCTTAGTCATTTATCCATAGATAACATAGTGGGTTCTAAAAGGAGTTGTGGGCGAAACAAAGTTTGGAGGAGAATTGTGTTTATAACGTGGGGCCTATTAAAAACAACCAAATTCAAGAAAAGGAGAAATAGATACGAGAAGGAATGGTGGCCGTTGGATCTATAATATCAACGGACCAGATCTAATCAAGCCGAGTAGGACCCTTTATGGCATCGGTGAAACTCATGTGTGTGCGGCAGACTTAGGCCTTAAGCCTATACGATGAGCGATCGCCGATCTATCTCATCGGCGGAAGTCATTGTGGAAGGACCAGGCCCTAACTCTTTGCCAACTCCAATTGCAACATGGCAATGAAGTGTCGACCATTGGATCATATGATTGATCAACGGCGGAGAAAAGGTATGCACATTAACCAGAAGGTGGTTTCAAAAAGGTGTTAAGCGGTTATCGGATAGCCTCAAAAGTAATAAGCAGTTTCCAGAAACTGGACTCGATGAGGTAATGAGTTGTGGTTTAATTAAATTGAAACCCGGGGTGACCAGAACCGTCCATCAAATGGACAATCAGGTGGATATGAGGCGTGAACATGCGCAAGGGTTAATTCCCAATCCGGACTCGATGGACTTTATAAGGCGGATTTAATTCCATTTGAGATTCGACCTTAAGCTTCTAGTTGGGTTTTTCATGTTTTCAGTCTATAATCATGTGTTGTGATAACATAGTTGTTCCGAGGTTTTAAAAGGAATAAAGTAAAAGATGAGCGAACCCAACGATTTTATTATTGCGGACTTATAATATTTGAAGTCGGGCCCATGTTTTCGGAGCGGGGATTTCTTTATTTTCCCATGATTCCTTCGTATTTTGAAGAAGTTTCAAATACGGCGTTTTAATGTAAAATCACACATAAAACACTTCTGATAAATGATGGGGTGGCATTAACCACAGTTCTAGGTCGATAGTTGTATATATGAAGGGGGAATTACCTTTGTGATCGGATTCCACCATAAAGGGGTTTCCAGCATCAAGTTTCATTATAATCATATATTTAAATTTATCATTAAGTTATATTATAATTATAGTTTTCTTTATAAGGGTTAGATTTCTATTCAAATAGTAAAAAATTACCAAACATTAGAATATTCAATGTAGTTTAATGTTAGAGACTTTATCAGAGATTTAAAATTGAAGTTTTGAACAATATGGATTGGATCATTATATTGTTTTTCATCCATATCAATTTTTTTAGGGTGGAAAAAGTGGAGGAATCAACTCATAGAACCACTTTTGCTGGCGGGACCCAGTTTGGCAATTCGGGGTGTGAAATGTTCCAAGAGCATTTTGTGGCATTAAATTATTTTTTTTGTTGTAAATCATTTTTATATTAGTATTTTCCCCCTTTTTCATATTCCACACATAGATACATTTCCAACGGCACAAGAATCAACTCAATTAGAGTCCGTATGAAAAAGCTAGGCCACTCAAAAGTTGACATTCATGTTTTCACCACCATAATTTGAGAGGATACCATATAAGCTCTCATTATTCATGGAAATGGTTCTAGCCATGTAATTGTGATGAAAAAAACTCTAGAAGATTTCATATTATTAATACGGTTAACATTTGTAGTCAAACCTAACCATTAGTAGGTTATCAAACTGTGTTATAAGTGGGTCACTACGAGGAAAAGGGATTTCATTCTTTTCAAGTGCATTTGTTCCATAGATGACAAAACATAGCTGATAGGTATACAAGATAGATAACACAGAGAGAATATGTACGTTGTAGTAGACCATGTTCAACATACCATACTTATTTGGACTCTCAACCATTTTATATTCGGAGAAAGAGAGGAGAGTAGCCTCACCTTCCAACGAGGTTTTCTCCCAAAAGGGTTTCCCAAGTCATATCTTGCGTCAAACGTGGTTTGTGAGTTTTTATTTAATTGTTCTCTATTTTCTTCATAATTTTAATTTTTATGCATACACAATTAATTGTAATCCACAAATCCAAAAATATAAAGAAAAATAAAACATTACTAGTATAGATTTCATATTTTTAAATATAACTTATCAATAATGTTATGACGAACTATCTAGTGGATATCCACGGTAGTTTATGGATCATTGAAATTAGCCATATAAAATAGTTAGTAATAATAAGCAGTCTAACTATGAAACTAACAACTAAGACAAGGCCATTGAGGAAAAAAATCGCATGTCAAACAATAGATTGAGATCATAAATTCATAATAGTAAACATATGAAAAATCCTCATGTGGAATTATCAGAGCCCATAGCTACAACTGTAATAGCTTCCTTGCTACTACTAGGATAGAAGCCACATTCAAGAAGTATACCAAGGTGAGCTTCCACATTGTTAAGTTTTCTATCCAGAGACTATATAGTGAGCTACACGTCATCCAACACTAGAAGAATCTCCTTTTTAGCCTCATTTCTATCTAAAAACACTTTTCTCAACAGTAGTTTAAAGTTCCAATATATGTCAATGGTATACATATATTGGTTGTACCTTCCAGGGGTATGGCCCAAGTTAGGTACCCAATCTTCCAAATTTGTTACAACTTTATTGTTCAAAATAATTCTACGCATTCTATCGATTTCCTATTTGTCTTGGTCAATTTTGATTTGAATGGGAAGTCGGTTGTGCTCTCAATAGCACTCGGTGGAGCTAGTAGCTTAAGACTATCCTTGTGAGATCTCCTGCACTTGTTGAAGTTTCCCCTCTTCTTACCCATTCCCTTTGGAGAGGCATAGTTGTCAATGGCTAAGACCTAGGTTGTGGGAGGAGGTGGAGATTGAGAGAAAAAAGTCAAAGAGGAATGATGCTAGAGAGCCAATGTGAGAAAAATATCAGAGGAGAAGGGGTGATGGAAAGTAGAGGATTCTTAGGGGTGTGTTGTAGCTGCTACAACACCATTAAAAATCTTCACCCTGTGCACTTAAAATTTTGGGCCCCCCTTTCTTTTCAAGTTCGTCTATGTTTCTATGCATTATTTGATTGTGTTCATTAGAATGTTTTAATCATCCTTGAATGTAGTCTCTAATTGAATCTTTGTGATGAATTTCTTGAGCATTTAATCCATCATCATAGCCAAATTTGTGCGATATAGACTTTACTAACGATGGAAATCACTTTTGGAAGCATGCTTGTGCATTCTGTTGTTTAACTAATGGTGTCTTGGTTACTTGGCTAGCATATTTCTCAATTGGACTGAATTATTATGCATCTAATCGATTTGATGGAATTAATGTTTATCAAAGGATTTGCAGAGATTGTTCATGTAGATGGCTTGCGAAGAATCTTGTATTCAACAAAGTGACCATGGACAAAAAAAAAATTCTTCATCAAGAAATCAACTAAAGTACTGGACTCACTTCTTATTTTCACATATGGGATTAAATACAAATAAATTTGTTGTTTATCTCATATGCTTTTGCATCAACACTACCAAAACCATTGACAAGATCAAAAACTACTGCAGATATGAGTTTTTTGAATGTACAATATTCAAAGAAAAAAAAAATCTCACTAGCATTTGGATTTGCTGAAGAGCATGCGAGATGGAGTTTTCTAGCTTATAAATTGTTTCAATTTTCTCCTTTACTCTCGACAAATATAGATCTATATCTTCTAATGTGGGAATTGAAACATTGTTGTCTATCACACTAGCAATATGTTTGGTGTTTTCCCTAACTGCGTAAACACCTGGAAGGACTTTCAAAAGAATGCATGGGAGATGGAAGGCTTATTGTGTGAAATCTAATGAACGCGATGACAAATAGGATTTTGGATTTTATTCTTAGTCTATCAATATATTAGGACATGTAATAATCCAATGAATAGGGAAAAAAAGGCTTCTACTTTGATAGATGAGTTTTTTTTATCATTACTACTAGTGTTATAACCATGATCCTTTGTCCATTCCATTTTATGCCATCATATTTATGTGAAATTATATTTTCTATATCAAATAAAATAAATTGTCTTCAAGGTCATGATGTTGGAGTTAAAATGAAATAGAGAAGTCTTGTGTTCATATACTTATAATTATGTATCTCACACATAGGCTCCTTACTATATTATTATTTTCATTGCAACATTCATTGATGTTCCCTCCATGATTGAGAACAATAGTAATAATCGAATATTCAAAAGGTATTGAAAGTAATGTGACCCATTGTGTTTCAGGAGCATTAGTCACATATAGTTCTTAATAAGTTCAAGCTGGTGTGATCTGTCATGCTCCAAGAGCATCAGTACAGGTTATTTATACAAGGTTAGGTTGTATAATTGTTTGTTGAAGACATTCTGGACCCAGAATGTTATCCTAGATAACTGATGAAGGTTGCGAAGGGTCATGGATTCAAAAGATGGTGGAAGTTTTCAGTACACCAATATTCTTGATGTGGATAAAGATCTCAAAGAGAGAAACAATCCACGGCCTGAGCCAAAACGACCACTTCAGCAAATTTATTAATGTAAAAGAAAGAAAATTTACATAAGCTTCTCTCATGAACGATCACCTAAAAAGTGACCCTCCATGCTCTTTAAATAGTGATCATGGACCAATCTGGTGTTAAGCCATGGATCAAGTGTCGCTAATAATGAGGAGACAATGAATCATCAGATCACTTCAACTCTAAAACATATCATGACCATCAGATTGTAAGTTACAAAAATTACATACTAGAGAAGCACACTTTACATAACTATACACTAGACCAAGTTTTACTTAATTATTTCCTATTTGTTGAAATATCCTAACATTCCCTCTTAAGAACAACTTGGAATAGGATTGAAGGATGTACAAATATTACACAATAGGACAAGGAAGGAGGCATTAGATCTTATCCCCTGTTAGTGACAACTTCTTGAACTACAACCATAAATTGAATTTTAGTAAACTTCGCCTCTATGAAAGCCTTTCTAAAGACGTTTGTAACTTGATCATCAGTTGAACAATCCTTCACATCAAGAACATGGTCATGAATGAGTTGTCTGATGAAAAGTGTGTGTATTTCAATGTGTTTGTTGCACTGATGTTGGAATGTATCTTTTTGTAGTTGAAACACTTTGATTATCACACCAAAGTGTAGTTAGAGGCTGCTGCTGAAA